>CAVOJK010000297.1:2500-13628 GCA_963695495.1 Hololepta plana | reverse complement strand
GTTCTTTCTCGATTTCGCTATCAGCAGACACGAGATAATTCACAGTATTCACGACATATTCGATAAGAGTGTAATTCCAGGAAGGCTACAACAAGGTGATCCGCTCGTCGTCTGGTGATGGACGACCACCCTTCTATACACATCAGCTGCAGGTACTTCCCAGTTTTCTGCGCTACCTTTTCATCCAACTTTAATAAGTTCACAATGGGTCATTGCTTGAAGAAACATGGTTGAATTGAATTTACGAGAAGAGAGAGAGGTGGAGAAAAACCGAATAGTGAAAACGGAAAATCAGAGACCTAGTTGATTCAGGTAGCAAACTTCTTTTTCATCGGAAATTGTTGAACAGGCAGTTTTGAGTTGCAGTCGATGCCAGATTTTCGTCGAAAGCTCACGAGTATCCGAAACTTCTTTTTATCCAGAAACTGATCATTTCCAGATGAGCGCATCTTCATTATGTGGGCGCCGCGGGTCTGGCGGATGGACAGAGTTTGAGGAGGTCCGGAGAGATCCCGGTCATTCACTTCCCCCGTCCCCTCTCTTCTCTCTCTCGCCATGTTGATTGTTTGATAAATAAACTATGTCATCACGGAGATGACGCAGAGTTGGGAACAGCCAAAGTGCTTGTTCCACTCTCCATTGAAGCAATTTTACCCTTCTACCGTACCCCAACCCTCTGTTCACCACTCTCCCGATCCTCCTCGCAAGTGAGCCATTCTGATTTCTTATCATTTGAATAAGCGTATCAATATCAGGTTGCTCAGAGCTCCAGAGAAGAGCGCTATGGTGGCAGGGCAGGCAAGGTAAATTACCATTTTGCCTACGGGTCATGCCCGATTTTTTCTCAACTTCAGCAAACTTTAAAATTATCCACCATGAAAACTCTCTCCTTTCTCTGTTGATTCTACTGTAATTGCAAACGGTTCAAAACATGTCCCGTGGCAAAAGCTTTCGCTTTTGCTGGAGAAGTCTGATTATAACTTTGCACAATGCCAATAAGCTAGGCTGGAATTTCAATTTTTTATTTGAGAATTTTAGTATTGGAGTGTTGGAGTACTCCTTTCCCTACCCAGTCGTTTATAGAATTCGTTTACAGACCTGGTCAGAGCGCCTCTCCAGCGTCATCAGAAGAAGGAGGTTTGTCCTGGTTTTTCATACAGTTCAAATTATTGTTTTTGGTTCGGGCTTCTATCTACACAGAACTTTCCCCGAAAATTCACACGGTGCGCGTAAGCTATGCTCGATTTTTTCTATACGGTTCCGAACAATTTCATGGCCTGAGCTTTCTCTTCTGCTGGGAAAGTTTGATTGTAACTTTGGACAATGCCAATAAGCTAGGCTCGAGTTTTATAAGCTAGGCTCGAGTATTGGTTGTCCTCAAGATCCTCACACGTTCATAGAATTCGTTTACCACACATTCTGTGTAAAAGTCGAGCAATCAGAGATGTTCCGGGAACAAAGCCTAAACCTAAAGGACCACAAACTGAGAGTTACTTCAATTGTGAACCCCTGCGGTCTCACTTACCGATCAATGGAAGTTTTTCCGATTTTTTAAAGCTACAAGTGCGACAAGATTGTAATTCCAGGAAGGCTACAGGGAAATGGTCCAAAAAACTAGTGTCATAGTGATTATCAGGTTGCTAAGCCACGTCGCAATCTCGTAGCTCGGCCGCTGCGCTGGCGCTGGCGCCACTACGCTTCTCTCTGCAGCAGCTGGCGCCCCAGCTGCTTCTTCTGGCACTCCACTATCTACTGCCGGCGCCACAGCCGCCAACAATGCAGCTCTAATGAATGTGAGCGATAATTTGATCCTCCTTGGGAGTACTCTTTTTTGAGTAACAGGGGTGCAAGATGGAGAATACTTCTAGATAATACTGATCGCAGGCGAGAGTATTTTCTCATTTTCTACAATTTTCCGATGCAAATGAGTTTGCGACCCGAAATCACCACCTCTCACCAGCTTGTTAGCTTTTATTCGCCATTTGCTTCTACGTGGTACTTTCGGGTCTCAAACTCCACTTGATTGTAAGAAATGACTAGGTAGAACAGAAAAGCAGTTATATAGTATCCTGGTAAATGCGGGAATGTGATAGAGCGATTCAAATTGTTGCAAAGAGTCGTGTTTTCTCAGATTCGACGTCACTCGCGAGTTGCTGAAAGCTGGGAAGCTGATAAGCAGGTACGGAGAGCCTTTTCAATTTTCTCTACGCCAGCCCTTCCATGTATCAGGCCACCGCCAGACTACAAGGCGAGAGAAATGGAAAAACGAAAGACACAAACTGGATAAACGATATATGAAAAGAAAAAAAGAAAGATGATCATTTCGAGTAGCTGACTGCTTTACATAGAGCGAGAGAGAGAGAGAGAGAGAGAGAGAGAGAGAGAGAGAGAGAGAGAGAGAGAGAGAGAGCCGACGAAGTTCAAACCCTAGAAAACAACACACGTAAAACGTGAAAATAGGCAGAAAAATGAATTTCATCATAAGTTTCATCTTGTATGAGCTTTTCTATGTACATCTTTTTCTGGGCAGCGTGTGAAATTGAGAATTCAAAATTGTAATTGAGTACAATTTTGCTATACACTTTTCTGTTTCTTTATTTATTCATTTATTCATTTATTCATCTATTTATTTATTTATTCATCATTCTAGTCACAAATCTGGTATACAGGAAGCACGCTGAAGAGGAGCGCGACAAGCTGAAGGCGCTGAGCTGGCCGCGCAGAGCTGTTCGCGGCGAGAAGGCTGCCGAGAAGATTGGCGAGCTTGATAAGGTACTGTAGCCTCCTGGATAGTGTTTTTCTCTCATGTAGAATGGTACGGTAGCTGCTCTAGCTTCTGCAAAAGTTGAACATGGGGCACTACTCATTTTTCTAGACCCACCTATGAAAGTGAACAGTGTTCCGACTTCTGCCGAGTTCTTCCTCAATTTTGCCATCATCAGACACGAGAAAATTCACAGTTTTCACGACATATTCGACAAGAGTGTAATTCCAGGAAGGCTACAACAAGGTGATCCGCTCGTCGTCTGGTGATGGACGACCACCCTTCTATACGCATCAGCTGCAGGTACTTCCTAGTTTTCTGCGCTACCTTTTCATCCAAGTTCAATGAGTTTACAAATGGGTCATTGCTTGAAGAAACATGGATTGTCCATTTACGGGTGCCCACGGAATCACGGCAATTCAGAGCGCCATGAAATTTTCATTGTGAGAAAGTCTCAATCAATAGTCAATCAATAGTCACATTCTTTTCGCTAGACACGCTACTACCCGCGTTCACGCGTTTGGGGATCTTTCTTTCTTTCTTTTCAAAAAATCAAAAGCAAGATCTCAAAAAAAGATCTAAAGAACCGCGCAAACGCGTGCTCAACGCGTCTGGGAATGGACTTTTCCGTGATGTGCTCCCCTAGCCTGTCCATGGCGACTCTGCTCTTTTCTGAATTGCCGTGCGGAATGTATTATTACAAATGTTCTCTTGGTTCCTCGGAGTGAGCACGGAAAAATCAAAGCAGTGTTTTCCGAAGAACTTCACTTAAAATATCGTCATGCGAACGAGTTTCTGAAATCGTGGGAAGAGTGTGGAGAAGAGAGAGGAGGGGAGGGTCGTGAAAAATTGAAAACGGTGAATCGGACAGCTAGTGACTTTGGGTCGGAAACTGTTCAGCATCGGGAGTTGTTTAAAGAATCCACCATGTCCACCGTATAGTCACAGCTCAGGTGAGATTCACTCAACTTCAAAGATACTAACAGCTTGACAGCTTCCGCAAGAATTTTACGATGTATCTTCTCTAGCTGAGAAAAATAGAAGTTCTTGTACGGATGACATGGTGACCTTCATTAGACAATTACGAGTTGCAGTTCATTGCAAATTCAAAATTTTAATTATGCTGGGAGAGAGAAAGAGGGAGAGAGAGCTTACTGAACACATTCCTCTATTTTCCACCGTTTTTGAGCTTCTGATACACTGGATGGGAGTAAGAATATAAAAATATTAAGATGCGAGTTCAATTTAATGAACTTTTTCAGCGTACGCTCGAGCACGTCTACAGTGCGGCAAAGTGAGCGAAAATATCAAGCCCGTCGCCCTCTCTACAAACAAGATTGATTGCTGCCTCCTAGAGCTCCAGCTCGGCCAGAAGGAAACTTGTAACGCTTCTCAGGTTTGTTTATAGTTTCCGAGGGTTCGATGTTGCTTTTGTGAAGATAGATGGATAAAAATCGATTAATAGAAACGGAAAATCAGAGAGCTAGTGGATTCAGGTAGCAAACTTCTTTCTCATCGGAAATTGTTGAGCAGGCAGTTTTGAGTTGTAATCGATGCCAGATTTTCTTCGAAAGCTCAAGAGTATCCAAAACTTCTTTTTATCCAGAAAATGATCATTTCGATGAGCGCATCTTCATGTTGTGGGCGCCGCAGATCTGGCGGATGGATAGAGTTCGAGGAGGTCCGGAGAGATCCCTGTCATTCACTTCCCCCGTCCCCTCTCTCTCTCTCTCGCCATGTTGATTGTTTGATTAATAAACTATGTCATCACGGAGATGACGCAGAGTTGTGAGCAGCCAAAGTGCTTGCTCCACTCTCTACTGAAGCGACTTTACCCTATTACCGTATCCCAACCCCTTTTCACCACTCTCCCGATCCTCCTCGCAAGTAAGCCACTCTGATTTCTTATCATTTGAATAAGCGTATCAATATCAGGTTGCTCAGAGCTCGAGAGAAGAGCGTTATGGTGGCAGGGCAGGCAAGGTAAATTACCATGTTGTCTACGGGTCATGCCCGATTTTTTCTTAACTTCAGCAAACTTGAAAATTATCCATCATGAAAACTCTCTCCCTTCTCTGTTAATTTTACTGTAATTGCATACGGTTCAAAACATGTCCTGTGGCAAAAGCTTTCGCTTTTGCTGGAGAAGTCTAATTATAACTTTGCACAATGCCAATAAGCTAGGCTGGAATTTTTTGATTTTTAATTTCGAGAATTTTAGTATTGGAGTGTTGGAGTACTCCTTCCCTTACCTAGTCGTTTATAGAATCCGTTTACAGACCTGTTCAGAGCGCCTCTCCAGCGTCATCAGAAGAAGAAGGTTGGTCCTGGTTTTTTATACAGTTCAAATTATTGTTTTTGGTTCGAGCTTCTATTTTTCACAGAACTTTCCCCGAAAATTCACACGGTGCGCGTAAGCTATACTAGATTTTTTCCATACGGTTCAGAACAATTTCATGGCCTGAGCTTTCTCTTTTGCTGGGAAAGTTTGATTGTAACTTTGGACAATGCCAATAAGCTAGGCTCGAGTTTTATAAGCTAGGCTCGAGTATTGGTTGTCCTCAAGATCCTCACACGTTCATAGAATTCGTTTACCACACATTCTGTGTAAAAGTCGAGCAATCAGAGATGTTCCGGGAACAAAGCCTAAACCTCAAGAACCACAAACTGAGAGTTACTTCAATTGTGAACCCCTACGGTCTCATTTACCGATCAGTGGAAGTTTTTCCGATTTTTTAAAGCTACAAGTGCGACAAGATTGTAATTCCAGGAAGGCTACAGCGAAATGATCCAAAAAAACTAGTGTCATAGTGATTATCAGGTTGCTAAGCCACGTCGCAATCTCGTAGCTCGGCCGCTGCGCTGGCGCTGGCGCTGGCGCCACTACGCTTCTCTCTGCAGCAGCTGGCGCCCCAGCTGCTTCTTCGGGCACTCCACTATCTACTGCCGGCGTCACAGCCACCAACAATGCAGCTCTGATGGAAGTGAGCGATAATTTGTTTTTCTTGGGAGTATTCATTTCTGAGAAACAGGGGTGCAAGATGGAGAAAACTTATAGATAAGACTGATCGCAGGCGAGAGTATTTTCTCATTTTCTACAATTTTCCGATGCAAATGAGTTTGCGACCTGAAATCACCTTCTCTCAGCTTTTTATTCGTCATTTTTCTTCTATGTGGTACTTCCGGGTCGCAAACTCCACTTGATTGTGAGAAGTGAGCAGGTAGAAAAGAAAAGCAGTTATATCTTATCCTGATAAATGCGAAAAAGTGATAGGGATTCAAATTGTTGCAAAGAGTCGTGTTTTCTCAGATTCGACGTCTCTCGCGAGTTGCTGAAAGCTGGGAAGCTGATAAGCAGGTACGGAGAGCCTTTGCAATTTTCTCTACGCCAACCCTCCCATGTATCAGGCCACCGCCAAACTACAAGGCGAGAGAAATGGAAAAAGAAAGACACAAACTGGATAAACGATATATGAAAAGAAAAAAAGAAAAATGATCATTTCGAGTAGCTGTCTGCTTCACATTAGGAATGTTTGAGTAGGCAGATTCAAGTCGCAATGAGGAGCTAAGCTCCTACCCGGAAATAGGAGAGCAGCGGTTTTTCTTTTCACTGGCTTTTGTGTGAGCTGACATCGCCTTAGATCTCCACTGGGAACATCTGGAATCTTTTTCCGTCAGATGTTGCCGGCCACATCTTCACTTCAAGGCAAACAAGACCGCCGATTTTGAAGCATGCTGGATGATTCGAGGAGGTCCGGAGAGGCTTCTCAATTCTCACCCCCCCCCTCCTTCCGCTTTCACCTGAATCATATCGATGGCCTGATGATTACACAAATGAATAAAGTGAAAGTCATCATAAAGATGACTTCGAGGTGCGAAGAGCAAACGTGCTCTCCCCCACGATCTCAACTAAGTACTTTTGACCCGCCTACCGTACACCGCTCTTCATCCCCCTCCTGACTCTCCTCGCAAGTAAGATACTTCGTTTTAATACAGTTTAAAATAGTGTTGAAATTCAGGCATCTCGACAGTGCTCTCGTGATTGCTCGTCGACCGAGCTGGGCAAGGTGAATTTTGCTTTTCGCTCACGGGTCATGCTCAATTTTTTTCTCAACTAGAGCATACTTTGAAAATTTTGTTGCTACTGTGAATGGTAATTCTGAGATTTGGAGCGAGGGAGGCATAGTCGCAGAATCGGAACTAGATATCTATAGAGATCGATGCATTATACGGGACGAAACTGGCATTCTCTTGCTTTGTGTGAAGGTTTCTTCTACAGAATATCGAAGCGTCAAGCTGAAGTGAAGCCCATCACGCCTCTCCATCCCCTATAGGTACGTCACATATTTCATCCCGTTTTCATTCTTTCAAATTCGAGCGCGGAACATTCTAGAGCGTTAAAAATAGGTACAAAGACCGGTTTCTGGCTTCACACGACGTTTTACACTAATACCTCTCTGTCTCTCTCTTTGAGTTCTTTCTCTAGGAACAAGGCCGAAACTGTTGTCAACATCTCATCTCTGTCCGAATAGGTGCTTTTCTTTAACATTTATCTTCAAAAGGAATTCAAATGTCACTATCTCATTATCGCCCTTCAAAAACATGAATAAACTAGAAGAAGCTCGTTGGTATCAATCTCGCGGAGAAACAATTGTTTCTTTTTATATGTTATTTCTGTGTTCGGTCGCTTTATCGCGTCTCTCAAAATCAATCCTCTGCAGGCAAACGTCATATCGAATCAAAAGGACGTCACAGCGCGCTCTCTCTCTCTAGCCGCTGCCTGTGGCTTTGAAGAGTGTGTGCGAGCTCTGCTCAAACCTGGCGCCGATCCGAAAGTCGTACTCAAGGTACGGTATTTCGAAAAGTTGGGAGAAGCGTGACGATATGCTGGTTTAGAGTACGGTGTCGAGGTTGAGTAGAGTTTACGGTATACAGAGGAGGGCTAATCTCCTTTCCGAGTCTCGAAAATGATGTCTCTTATCAGGACAATGTGGCATGTCTGCCCGAGGCAGCGAGCCATGGCTCCGCTGGCTGGCACATTGCTATTCAATAATCGAAAGGTGTGTGTGTGATGGGAAGGATTACGGTAGTTATCCCTCTCTCTCTCTCTCTCTCTCTCTCTCTCTCCCTCTCTCTCTTTCTCCGTTTCATGCTTTACCTCGAGGCGTCGCGAGAGTTCAAAGAGTCCCACTTTTAATAGAGTTGTACCTTGAATTTCCTTCTAGAATATTCGCGAAACATTTTGTACTATCGAAGTACACAATGGACCATTCTAGAGTACTGAAATTCAGTACAAATACCGGCTTTCCTTCTCCTTGATTTCCAAGTCCGGTAAAGTCACTATCCCAACAGATGCCAGACGCTGTTCTTCTCCGCTACGCTGTCCAAGGTGCTCGTCGACTTTGCCAAGGCTGGACTCTATGACCCCATTCTCTCGGTTAGCGGGGAGAGAGAGAGAGAGAGAGAGAGAGAGAGAGAGAGAGAGAGAGAGAGAGATGATTTGATACACACATTTCCGACAAAAATGCGTTGTTTACATCTAGGCGTTTTCGAGAAACTGTTGCTACCCCAAAAATCTGTCTCGACGATGTTCCTCAATTTTTGTAGCACTGTTAAAGTTTTCCATCCCATTTTCCTAATCGAGAGCTGTTCTGCTCTATGCCAAACTTATAGTCGGGGGCTGAGAGGAAAGTTAGAGCTGTGTCAAAGCGGCGCGGTCGGATGTGAAAACGACTTCAAAGAAGAGCCCAGAGAAGCAAAGTGTGAACAATGGGACAGTTCAAAGGGATCGAATTTTTCACCCCCCACAATACCGGTGATTACCGTCAGAGGCCACCTCTTGATTCCTGTAAACTTTAGCAACTTTACAGGCCTGATCTTGGTCAATTTATCGTCGTGCAATCCGCATAACATACGCGTCGCAATCTGCGCTCTGCGCGTCAAGGCGGATTCAATGCGATGGCGGCTAGTGAAGCGTTTCCGTCGCTAGGCGGCGGAGGAGGAAGCATATCCGTAGGAGGTACGTCGTCAGTGAAAATAAGTGAGTGACATGGCATTTAAGGCCTTAGAATTTTCAAGAAAAATTGTCTTGAGTTTGAGGCGTTTCGGAGAGAAATACTCGACAAAAAGTAATCTGACCTGAGTTTTAGTAGTTTTTTTAAAGTTTTACACTGTAAGAGAGTTCCTTGAAGGGGCTACTGTAGCCATGCTGAGAGTTGTGAACTGTTGTGGATACTGTGGGCGGATTTCATAGCAATGAAATAAGTTGCATTCTGACTGTGACTTTTTGAAAATAGTGTTAGATTGCTGTAGTATCCGTTTTTTCATTGTCGGAATTTTTTTAAAGAATAAAAGCAGCTGCACTCGTGTAGCAGATAGTCTCAAGGACAAGTTGATTAGGTGATTGAGACAATTGAGACTGTGATGTCAAAATGCTATTTCACATTCGGCTTGTCATCAGTGGTTCGAAGACCGTTTTCCGTTTACCCTATCTTAAGATACCGTAACAACGACTGCCTTGCTGTATGAGAGATATCGTCCTATCCCTAACTGTTAAAAGACGTTCTCTGTAACACCGGGACCCCCCTGGCACAGTGGGGTTTTTTTCAAGCTACAGAGCTGAAATTTGGACCATAGACTCTTGAGACATGAAAGCACATACGTTTTCAAGGATTTTTGAAAAAATCGATATTTTTTAAATTAATTAATTTGAAAATTCAAAAAAATTTCGAAAAGTGTATATGGTACTCATTCGATTCGTCTCGTCGAGTTCTATCCATATTGTGTAAATTCGTCGTTTTATCTCGATTTTCCACGAGGCCACGCTTACTTGTAAAAGTGGGCTTGTGTGAATCGATTCCATGGCATCATTTATACGTCAAAGTCAGATTTCGAAAGAGCCTCCCCCACACTAATTTCTCTCCTCACTCTCTTTCTCTCCTCCCTCTTCCCCTCTCTCTAGTCTCTTTTCCTCTCCCTCTCTCCCTCTCTCTCTTCTTAGAGCAATATCTTTCCCCCCCCCAGATAAAAAAGATCACATATCGTGGTATTGTTCGAAGTACCTGGTTTCGAACCTCCCCTAAATCACCGGCTTCAATTTATTGCTTGGTGACTCTGTTCTCTCGTTCTCCACTTTCTTTTTTCTTCTCAAGACCATGTGCGCGTGTTTGTGATGAAGATGGTGGGATAGGGCGTCCTGTTGATTGAGCTTTGATTTCTTAGGAGTAGTGTACGTATGTGTGAGTGAAAAAGAACGGTTGCGGGAGAGAGAAAGAGAGAGAGAGAGTATGGAGACTACCTCCTAAGGCCTGGACTAGAGAGAGAGAGAGAGAGAGGGCGAGAGAGCATGAGAGAGGAGAGAGAGAGAGTAGGAGAAGGTCACAAACACCGCAACGCTTCTTCACATACGCATTCTCATCATCATTTGCGATGATGATAGTCGAATAACTTTTTTTACTATTCTAAGGCTTTCTATTGCCTTTTCGTTTTCGCTGAATCCCATTCTCTGTGACTTCACTAAAGTTCGCGTTCATGCTTTTTTGTTTACGCAGCGCTTTTTTGTGAAAAGCTTCTAATGTTCTTCTCGCTCTCTCTCTATCTCTCTCTCTCTCTCTCTCTCTCTCTCTCTCTCTCTCTCTCTCTCTCTCTCTCTCTCTCTCGCTCTCTCCCTCCCTCTCTCTCCCTCTCTCTCTTTCATCCCCCTCACTTTCTTTCTTTTCGCTCTCCCCCAGCCACGAAAATTGGGCTTCGTTGAAAAAAGGAAAAAAGTTATCACAATTCGTGATATTATTTAAAGTAACTGGTTTCGAACCTCCTCTAAATCACCGGCTTCAATTTATAGCTGGAATGATAAGGCGAGTAAATGGTGTGCATGTCGTTGAGGCCACGCTTACTTGTAAAAGTGGGTTTGTGTGAATCGATTCCATGGCATCATCTATACGTCAAAGTCAGATTTCGAAAGAGCCTCTCAATTCGTGATATTATTTGAAGTACCTGGTTTTGAACCTCCCCTAAATCACCGGCTTCAATTTGTTGCTGGAATGATAAGACGAATAAATGGTGTGCATGTCGTTGAGGCCACGCTTACTTGTAAAAGTGGGTTTGTGTGAATCGATTCCATGGCATCATTTATACGTCAAAGTCAGATTTCGAAAGAGCCTCCCCCACACTAATTTCTTTCCTCACTCTCTTTCTTTCCTCCCTCTTCCCCTCTCTCTAGTCTCTCTTCCTTTCCCTCTCTCCCTCTCTCTCTTCTTAGATCTATATCTTTTCCTCCCCCAGATAAAAAAGATCACTAATCGTGGTATTGTTCGAAGTGCCTGGTTTCGAACCTCCCCTAAATCACCGGCTTCAATTTATTGCTTG
>CAVOJK010000294.1:0-24663 GCA_963695495.1 Hololepta plana | reverse complement strand
ATTGTCATAGCTCTATTCGATGCAAGTCTCGTGGTCGCTCACTGTTGTAAAAATCATAAATCAATAGAAAACCATCGTGGTCTGATAATATACTTCCACTATCTCATTAGTCATCTCTAATCTCAAAGAGTCTGTGAGTATTGTCGTCTGTATTGTCGTCCGTTTTATCACTAATACTCGAATCTTGCACACTCAAAATATTGTATCATCTCACGCTCGTAACCATCCACCAACTCGGTGCGATAAATCAATCAATCAATCAATCAATCTCTCGCAGGTAAGATGGCAGCGGGCGCGCCGCTGAGCCACGATGCGCACTTCTACTTCTTGCCCGAGGCTCAGAAGGTGCTGCGATTGCAGCCTCGCCCCGGATCATTTGATCGAAAATGCACATTGTCAGTTACCGTAGTTACCGAGAGATCAGTGGACAATCTGTTTGCGCAAAAATCTGACGGACGAAAATAAAGTCACTCACATTCCGTGCAGCTAGCACAAATTGGATAGTTTGGGTTACCTGTTTTTATATTCCACAGAATAACGTGAGGTGAATTGTGAAGAACAATTAAAGGAGCTTCACTTGCGCCCAAGAAGTTGGCGGTCTCCGTGCTGAGATTTTCTGGCCTGGAACCTCTCCTTTCACAGTCCAGGTATAGTCGGCCGAGAGCCGTATGTCCAATTGCAATCCACTTGAGACAGCGAAACGGCCGATTCACACAATGAGAAACCGACTCCCACATTGAGAACCGGAGAAGGAAGACCGATTTTTACATTGAGAACAAGAGGGATGAAAATCGAGTTTCATATTGAAAGAAGGAAGAGCGTAGACCGATTTTCACGCTGACAAACAATAGAAAATGCGAGATGAATCGGCCGTTTCGCTGTTTCAAGTGGACTGCAATTGGACATACGGCTCTCGGTCGACCATGAGCTTACCCTGAATGAAAAAAATGTCCTGTTGTTTGGACCCGAGTGTTTCGAACTACTGACGGTGTCAGTAAGTTTATGGACGACGATAGGTTTTCTTTGAGAATACTTGAGCGTGTCTGAATCAATTTCAGACGTGAATACGGAAAATCGAATCAAAAGGCAATCACTCTGATTGTTTCCTTCTGGAAACATCATTTCTATTGCAGAAGACTTCATTGAGCACTGCTACTGTAGTCGAGCTATCGTTTTTGGAGTTCCCAGGTGAGGGCGAATCGAAAAGTTAATGAATGAACCAGAGATTTTGAGTCACGGCCGGATTTTCGAGGAAAGAGACTGTCAGCAATCACTACAGCTCTTCAATAAAAAAGTGGGCGCTAAAGCACGTAGGGACTCCGGTTTTGGAGTCGCCGACCCCTGCCCGAAAAGTAGCTCTCATATAATGTGCATGTGACTTCCAAGTTTCAAGACACAGAGTGGGATGGCGCAGCGCCTCCATTCGCTGTCTGTCAACCAAACGTCGATGGTTCAAATCCCGCTACCGGCCGGATCCTTTTGTAGATTGCATATCAAATTTTTCACCAGCTCATAGTAATCGTTCGGAGAGAGAAAGTGAGAGGGAAGACGAGCCGAAAGTGAAACCTACACAGTGAACCACCGTGGAACCCAACCCAAGTCCAACGAATCGAACAGGTCGTAACGCCACGTTATGGTCCACGCGTGCAGGTGTCACTTCCAGCGGAGACACTATAGACATCGATTTCGCGTACGGTATCCCTCTAAAAAGCACTGCCGCATTTAGTTTCTCTAGTGTTGAAGTTTGCCTATTTTCCGTAATTCTACTGTTGGAAGACATCGTTCGTGATTCTCAAATTCATTGGACCCTCATGATATTTTCGTTGGGTGCTTCGATATTGGCCAGAGATAGACACGGTGTATGAGAGAAGAGAGAGAGGAGGAAGACGAGCCGAGAGTGAACCCTACACAGTGAACCACCGTGGAACCCAACCCAAGTCCAACGAATCGAACAGGTCGTAACGCCACGTTATGGTCCACCGCGTGCAGGTGTCACTTCCAGCGAGACACTATAGACATCGATTTCGCGTACGGTATCCCTCTAAAAAGCACTGCCGCATTTAGTTTCTCTAGTGTTGAAGTTTGCCTATTTTCCGTAATTCTACTGTTGGAAGGACATCGTTCGTGATTCTCAAATTCATTGGACCGTCATGATATTTTCGTTGGGGTGCTTCGATATTGGCCAGAGATAGACACGGGTGTCTGAGAGAAGAGAGAGAGAAGACGAGCCGAGAGTGAACCCTACACAGTGAACCACCGTGGAACCCAACCCAAGTCAACGAATCGAACAGGTCGTAACGCCACGTTATGGTCCACGCGTGCAGGTGTCACTTCCAGCGAGACACTATAGACATCGATTTCGCGTACGGTATCCCTCTAAAAAGCACTGCCGCATTTAGTTTCTCTAGTGTTGAAATTTGCCTATTTTCCGTAATTCTACTGTTGGAAGACATCGTTCGTGATTCTCAAATTCATTGGACCCTCATGATATTTTCGTTGGGTGCTTCGATATTGGCCAGAGGTAGACACGGTGTATGAGAGAAGAGAGAGAGAAGACGAGCCGAGAGTGAACCCTACACAGTGAACCACCGTGGAACCCAACCCAAGTCCAACGAATCGAACAGGTCGTAACGCCACGTTATGGTCCACGCGTGCAGGTGTCACTTCCAGCGAGACACTATAGACATCGATTTCGCGTACGGTATCCCTCTAAAAAGCACTGCCGCATTTAGTTTCTCTAGTGTTGAAATTTGCCTATTTTCCGTAATTCTACTGTTGGAAGACATCGTTCGTGATTCTCAAATTCATTGGACCCTCATGATATTTTCGTTGGGGTGCTTCGATATTGGCCAGAGATAGACACGGTGTATGAGAGAAGAGAGAGAGAAGACGAGCCGAGAGTGAACCCTACACAGTGAACCACCGTGGAACCCAACCCAAGTCCAACGAATCGAACAGGTCGTAACGCCACGTTATGGTCCACGCGTGCAGGGTCACTTCCAGCGAGACACTATAGACATCGATTTCGCGTACGGTATCCCTCTAAAAAGCACTGCCGCATTTAGTTTCTCTAGTGTTGAAGTTTGCTTATTTTCCGTAATTCTACTGTTGGAAGACATCGTTCGTGATTCTCAAATTCATTGGACCGTCATGATATTTCGTTGGGGTGCTTCGATATTGGCCAGAGATAGGACACGGTGTATGAGAGAAGAGAGAGAGAAGACGAGCCGAGAGTGAACCCTACACAGTGAACCACCGTGGAACCCAACCCAAGTCCAACGAATCGAACAGGTCGTAACGCCACGTTATGGTCCACGCGTGCAGGTGTCACTTCCAGCGAGACAACTATAGACAGACATCGATTTCGAGAGGCGATTTGCGATGTTGAAGATGGCACTTCTATAGAGAACTCTCCAGCAATCACAGTTCTGGTTGCTCGGAATCATCGGCCGCTCATAATAATTTCGTTGGAGGATCTTTGAAACAGAGGGTTGGTGAGAGAGAGTAAGGTGAAAGGGGCCGAATTAAGTTCTCAATGTGGGATAAAGTCAGAGAATCATTTAAATTTGTGCAAACTGTGACATAACCTCTTCTCCGTGAGCGGTTGATGCTGCGATCCGTGAACGCCGTGCTGACGCGGCGGCTGCAGAAGGAGCGATTGAAGAGGAGCGAGAGATGAGTGGAGTTGCGAGCGGAGCTGCCGGCGATCTGCAACGAAAACATACTTCTGCTATTGTGCGCAATGGAAGATGAACGAGAGAGAAGGGGAAGAGATGGAGATGGAGAGAGAGAGGGAGAGTAGAGAGAGAGAGAGAGAGAGAGAGAGAGAGAGAGAGAGAGAGAAGTAGAGATGGTAAGAGAAAGCTGCCCTCACGGAGTTTGATTATCTCGAATGAAGACATCCACGAGAAGAGAACAGAGCGTGAAATAAAAGAAGAGAGAAGAATGAACAGAGGAAACCGAAAAACAGAAGACTCTCCAGTACAAAGTTTTACTCTTTCCACGTAAAGCGATTTTCCCAGTGGCGTTTTCTCTCTGGCCTTTGAGAGACTGTCGAAGATTTGCAGCGCTTCTTCCTTTAAATAGATCAGGAGATCAAAAGCCGGTCTCTGTCGTGGTCGGAAGAGATTCGTGGCGCATGAGTTGTATCATCAAAGATTTCGCAGATTTTCTCTCTCACTAGCCTGATTCAAATCTCAAACCTTTGACCACATTCGTCATATCGATTTTCTGCAGAGAGCAACGAGAGCGAACTCCCAGACGACGAAAAGATGGAAGAATCGGCACAAGAAGCAAGTTTTTTTCGTTTTAAATCACTGTTGAAAATACTCCGAGTCTTCTTCGGGCTGCACCGTTAACATTATAATTTATCTACCTTCAGACTCCATTATCCAGAAAAAGCAAGAGTTATTGACTGAGGACTCTAATCGCACTCTTCTCAGATGCTCGCCACGAGACTGACGCTGCCCATCACGTACTCGCCTGATGCAGGCGGCTTCTTCTCTCACTTGCTCCTCGCGCCGTACATCGAGCAGTTCTGGAGCAGCGGAAGCAGCGCATTCTCTATCAGTGAGGCACGTCTCATTTCCGGTGTATAACTATGTACTCAGGTCACCCTAGACTACTGTAAGGCGAGAGAGTAGGGAAGTCGAGAGAAACAGAAATAGCTGATTGCCCGTTGCGCTTCTGCTTCTCTCATTTTCATAGTTTCTTTCGAGAGAGCGCAAAGTGGCCCGAGGTTCATACTTTTCATGAGGGGCTCACAAAGTGAAGTATTATAAGATGAAAAATATAGTCGAAAATGATAACTTTCACTCACTAGCGACAGGACTGCAGATGATCGTATTTTCAGATTATGTTCAGAAATCCGTAGCAACCAAAATCCGTACGTTGAAATCCCGAAGGTATACAGTAGAAAGTAACGTACGGATTTTGATCACTACGGATTTCTGAACATATCCATTTTCGGACATTTCTCGGTCACCAGGCACACCCTTTATTGTTAGCGCTTTTCACTGCGATTCAATCAGAAAAGTTCCTGAGTGATAGAGTGTGGGAGATTTTTTTTGATAGATTATTTTTCATTGAAAACCGCGATGAAAGAGGATTGATTCCAGAGTCTCGTAAGGCAGCTAGATAAAGCGATTGGACACTGTTCTATTCTCCTGGATATCAAGGCGATTGGAGCTGATGTCGAGATGTCCACTTTCAGAGGTGAGGAAGAGAAGAGAGGGATGGAGAGAGAGAGGGGAGAGAGAGAGAGAAAAAGAGAGAGAGAGAGAGAGAGAGAGAGAGAGAGAGAGAGAGAGAGAGAGGGAGAGAGAGAGAGAGAGAGAGAGAGAGATGAGAGAGAGAGAGAGAGAGAGAGAGAGAGAGAAGAGAGAGAGAGAGAGAGAGAGAGGGGGGGAGCGAGAGGGAAAGAGAGAGAAGGTGAAAGATCAGTCTTCTTTGCAGCACTCTAGACGTAAACACTACTTATCTGCAGACTGATAACTATCTCATTGCTGCAGTAGAGAGGTATCATAACTTTTTCGACCCTCATTATTATTGAGTTATTAATGAGTGATTAATCTTGTCTCTTTCCGTTTTTTTATGCATGGGAACGATCGTTCCACGAACATCACATCCAAAGGAAACTCTATGCAGTCAGGGCTAGCTTTAGTCTCTTCATGATTTTGCATGACCAATTTCGTTCATCTCAAAAACGTCAAGACA
This sequence comes from Hololepta plana, assembly GCA_963695495.1. Taxonomy (NCBI): domain Eukaryota; kingdom Metazoa; phylum Arthropoda; class Insecta; order Coleoptera; family Histeridae; genus Hololepta; species Hololepta plana. The sequence goes on along the minus strand of CAVOJK010000294.1, from coordinate 18,948 downwards.
ATTTCTGAGGAACCACGAACGAAATCTGTCCACGTATGATTCTCATGACTCGAATGTCGTTTCACTGTCGAAAACAGTAATTTTGAAATTGCGATAAGAGGTTTTTCATCGAAAGATTGAGTGATGAAGCCATCCTTTTTTCTTTCCAGGTTATATCGCTCAAATCATATTTCTTCGAGAAGCTCTTCAGTATAGACGTTTCCAAGACTGTGGTGAGCTTTTTTCTCCCGCTATTCTTACTATCACACAGTGGTTGAATAACAACTCGGAAAAATGATACATTCCTAGAATCGCAGAAAAGAAGCAAGAACGTTTTTCCTCTTACCCTGTTATAGTCTAAAACAAGGTGAATATCCTCGCTATAGGACCGCTTCGTGCTCCGTGGCATGCGCGATGGCTGCATCGAGTGCATCGTTCCCATGCTCGAAGATCACACCATAACACCTGATCTACAGAAAAACGTGAAATGTCAGTTTTATCCATATTTACTCCTACTAGCCACTCTAGGGAAGCTACTTGCGCTCAAAAGGGTTGAAATGGAATCCATTTCCATGGAATTTCTCTCGAACCTGGTTGTTTGGTGTTGCAATTTATGAGACTACTGACGATCTCTTTCAATGTATGCTTGTACGAAGACTTCAATCAACGGATCAAGAAAAGAAGGAAGGCTACTGTGGATTGCCTAGAGTTCTGTTTTCTGAACAATTGAGAGGGAGGCAACAATGATAATCATCAGTGGGCATCGATCTGCTCTACACGACGGCTCTGCTGCGTCTATCCAGCATCTATTATCGACTCGAAGAGCTTGTATGCAAGGTGAGATTCGTGTACTGCTTTCAAAGTAGAATGCTCTCCTCCTCTTTGTATGCTAAATACCAAGACTATTGAGAATAAGCAAGTTCGCATTTGCTTGTTGCCGAGTTGGGTGTGAGAACAATTCCAAAGAAGAAGGACCAGAGGAGCAAAGTCTAAACAATGGGACAGTTCAACGGGGTCAAATGTTTAAACTCAGCCCCCAACAATAGTACTTTGCAGCAAATGTCTCCTACGCAATCTGAAAGCATAGATCTCCTACGTGTTGGCATTTGTTCAAATCGGAACGCTTGAAGGTTTGTTTTCGTCATTTCCCCATATGCTCTGTTCATTCTTTACTCTCTGGTCACATAGAGTAGTTGTAAGCATTAGGGTGGGCAAAATAGTTAGCGATTATCGCTTTCATCGTACGTTCTTCGAGAATCGTACGATTCTGCTGTACGCGCACGGACAAACGCCCCAAAATCTCTTTTTGTCCAACTGTGTCGATCGCGCTGTCACGATTCTGACTACCGTAACTGCTCATTCCATCAGAACAGAAGAAAATGAAAGGTTTCAGAATCGCATATGTTTCGACTTATAGCGTTACTTTTCAGAGTTGAATCACATATGAGATAATTTTCGTGATCATTTATTTATCGTTTCGATTTATGCTAGCCGAAATTCGGTTGCCATTGGCAACTTGCCAAGAAAAATTCAAATTCAACTTTCGCGGGTGTCCGTGTCCGCTGAATAAAACCACGTGGTGTAACCATCGACGATCTTCACAGTAACCCTCATCATCTCAGCGATCAACACACCACGACTGCGATACTATCGCTAACTATTTTGCCCACCCTAGTAGGCATGTGTTTGGCCGACACCGCCGGTCTTGCAATCCGTATTTCTCTTGACTTGACTTTGCATTCATTCGAAGAAAAAAAGTGTCTATCAGGAGTTTGGCCTCGCTAAATTCGGCGTCCCAAGTCATCTTTACCTCACCATGATCGGACGAGCGCTCAACCACTGCAGCGCTCTTGATAGACTAATTTTCATCGCTATCAAACGAGTGAGCCACTTTATTTATCGTTTATCGCTCTCCAAACTCCGCCCAAAGTGGAAAAATGTGCGAATACTGCGCTCAACACTCGGGACAAGGACAGAAACAGCGCACACTGGAATTGATGATCACCGCCTACGTGCGAATCGACACAGTCTAGTTCTTACTGTGTTTGCTCGGAGTACAGTTCAATAATATGCGTCAAAAAGCGATGAATTTGACTCAGCAAATTCAGAAAAATGTGGCCTGCTCTGTATTTGTGCGTGTCGCAGTTATGTGTCAAATCTGGTTTTGTTAAAATAAGCTGACTTACAATGTAGAGTGAAAAGTTTTTGTAAGTGAGTCAGACTAGTGGGAATGACGCGTCGCAGTCGAGTGTTAGATTACCAGGACAATTAACAAACGATAGGATGGTGAGCAGAACCGTTTGTTTCCTCTCAACCTAGCTCTCGAATACCGTAACTTCTTCCAGTCATATTATGAGCATCATCTCGGAGAGTTGATGGCGTATATGGTAGCAGTTATGCACAGCGATGATGCTGAACAGTGGCTCCTCGATGAGACCATTCAAGAGATTGAGCGCGTTAAAGGCAAGATTGCGCGCCTAGACGCTATCTAGAGCCTCACACAAGGTGACGAAGAGCACTCGTGGTGTAGTGGTTTTGATACAAGACTATAAAACACGCGTCCCTAGTTCGAACCCGCTAGTGATAGAAGATTTTTGTAAGGTTTGTTTATGCTTCGTCAGCAATCGATTGTCCAAGGCACTTCATTTCGTAGTCAAATTGAAAATTATTTCATCATCGAACGTGTTTTTGTTTTTCCTCTTGTTATTGTTGTTGTTGTTTTTTTGCGTTTCCAAAAGTTGAGCTAGAGAATAGTTTTTTTCTGTTTTCCTCCGCAGTTCGAGGCTTTTGTGGTGATATCCACAATTCAGTATTCCATTTCTACGTATGTCTGCAGCGCACGGAAAATGATCGTCCAGCGGCCGACTGAATATATTCCCACTTTTTCTCCTACCTCCCTATGTGTGTTTTTGACAGCCTCACGATTTCTCAGCATCATTGAAATTTTTTTTCGTCAAAACTAGTAGAGTACCTAGAGCACCCGAAAGTATGTAACTGTTCTTTTTCAACGAAACAAATGGAAATTTTCCACTGTAGTCTTGAAGACTGATACATCTTCATTTTACTGTACATTTCGAACTCCCATGTTTTGACTTTTCAATTGAATACAGCGTTTAATCCTTTGAATAAAATTGTCACACTTGAACATATTACAGTAGCCGTTTTTTCTGTTCCAAACCGTTCAAAGACGGTCATCAATACTTCGGTCGCAATTCTTGCAGTTTTTTTTGTTCATGTTAGACGTTTACTCGTGAAGGCCGGAAGAAGAGTTGTATGGGAAAAATTAAGTATCCCCCCGCAAAGCCAAACCTTGGCGGGCTTTGAATTGTCTCATTGCCGATGACCCTCGTCATGGTCGATGAGTCGTGTCGAAATTTTTCTTTACCGCACCTATATACTCGCTACTAGCGAGTCGCGAAAAGGTGCGAAAAGGTTCTCTATAATCAGGAGACCAGGAAACGAGACGTTCGTGTTCGGCGAGTTTTCACGTCGAGTGATTTCCCTTTTTTTATAGAGCAAGCCCTCTGGCACTTGTGAAAAGCCGTTCATAGTCGGAACTCTTCAGTTAGAAGATTTCTTGTTTATCACAATGACTCATCATTGAAATAGTAGCCGTAGCATACAGAGCATCGATATAGGAGGCTCGAAATGAGTTACAGGCTGTCAATTCTCCACTTGTGACGGAGGGCGAAGTCTTCACACAGCATCAGTCTGAATGAGAGGGAAAATCAGCTCAGAGTTGGGTGGAACAAACCTCTCGCGTAAGCAATCTTGTACACGGAGCTCAAGGCGGCATCAGTAGCGGGCGAATTTGAGCATTATTTGTGAACTGCAACGATCAGGGACGATCAGGGGTCAGCTGATCCCATGTTGGGAAGAAAAACGGTTTTTTGGAAATTCGAAGGTCGCAAGCCAAGGGCGAGTTGAAGCAAAATTCGAGTTCACCATGAAGGGAGTTATCGTCAAAGCCCAGAACAATGATGATTGTTCGGAAACTTTCCGAAATGTTCCGAAAACTTTGCTACAATGATGTTTTCTTGGTTCATGGTACACTCACATTGCTGAAACTTCAACGAACCATACTCGCAACCATCCCGAAAAATCTGGTAATTGGGACTTGTTCATAAAATCAATAACAATGGAGTACGGTAGCCCGGAAAAGTGTTCCGTGAAATGGAAATTGAACCTCTATTCCAACAAGTCGTTGTACTCTCTCGCTTACTCTCGTCGTCTACACGAGCAATTTCCTCATTCAGCATACTCTTCTCTCTCTCGTCAATCGAGAAATTCCATTCAACGGACAAATGTTCCGGGTGACCGTACGCGTTCATTCTTGATTGTAGATAGGAACTTTATGTTGGAAAATGTTAAGAATGATACTGATAATCGTTCCTGAAAAGTTCAAAGCATTCACTTCCATCATTATCGAGAAAATAGCATTGTAGCAAAGTTTTCGGAATATTTAGGAAAATTTCCGAAAAATGATCATTGTTCTGGGCAGCTGACGATATTATCTTTCCAGTAAAGGTGTAGAGGCACGGGGTAGTAGTATCTGAAGCGAGGATCAAATTAAAGCTCGTTGTCAGAACCCGCAAAAGGTGCTTTTTCGGTCAACCGGGTGGGCTACTTGCTGAAGTGCTCTACAGGGAATCGTTTAACTATCGCGTCTGACTATCTCTAGCCGTCCTGAAATCCTTGTTTCAGCCAATTCTGGCTGAAGTAATCGTTTACTTGGTCATAACAGAAATATTTTTCTCAGTTTTCGATGTTCCAACTTAACTCTGCTCGACTTCTCATGCTTTGGTCTTCCCAAACACCTAGTTTTAGTGTTTGAGAATTCAAAGGCTTGTGCTTCAGATACGCAGCGTCCTGTACACTCGGTCTGTCGTCTTGGAAAAGACAGACTGGTGTGTACTCTTCTTGCACGACTTGGAAGATCTGTCAGGAGGTCACATGGAACGGACAAGAAAAGCTCTTTCAGCACACTCACGCTCCCTGGAAACGTCTTGCTTTCATACTCTCAGTTGCTCATTTGAGGGGGATCAAGGACAACTCTCACAAGAGCTGTCGGAGTTGAGCCGCTCAACTCAACTTGAGCGCTCCTTCACGGTTCTCAGAGGTAGTGTCTTTGCAGATAAACACCTTGATCTGTGGCACCCACCCTCGCCGCTTTTCGGTATTCACGATTAGGCAACTAAAACAATGAAAATGAGCAGTAAAATCACCGTTGAAGAGTGGGAACGAATCGATTGCGGAATTGTCTTTCAGAACCTTCTCGGTTTTTCACAGTGAAGTTCGGTATAATGAACACAACAGTAAGTTGTTGAAATTATCTAGTAAACAAGTCTCTTATAACTTGGAATTGCACAGGATCATTGTCATCGAAGAGCATTGCGAGTAGAAGAAGCTAGACACAGAATAAGCTACGTATTCTTCACATGTAGTAGAAGTCGTGGGCGTCACACAGCATTAGTCTGAAATATCGAGATATGAATTCAGAGTTTACAAACGAACTTTGTGCGCAGCCAATCTTATAGATGGAGCGGAAGACGGAATCACTAGCAGGCGCAATTTCAGCTTTGTTCGTCCACTGCAAAAAGTGAGAGCATGATGCAGGGGCCTCGAACACAGTTCATTTTATAGTTAGTGGGAATGTAAGTAAAACGGAAAACATTTATCAACTGATTGTCGTTCACAGATAATCTTTGTTACTGAGAATTCAAAATACCGATTCCACCTAACTTGAAACACTTGAAACCGGATTGTCAAGAAAACTTTTCCATGAGACGAACGGGGAATTCTTCACTTTCCACTGGAAACCTGTTCCGCGTGAACAGTAATGTTTCCTCAAGACGGGTGCGATTTCAGCCTCAGTTGCTGGATCAGTCTGAGCTACGACACTTGCCAATCCATCGCCACATTCTATTATCATTGTGTTGTTTACATCCTGCAAAATATTATTGTTCATTTGACTGAACAACTGATACAAAAAATAAACCTAAGCGTTTTCAGCAACGTTTTGGAGTTCAAAGTTGAAAAGGGTGGTAGGCCAACAAATCAGTTCAAATTTTCACATACAGGAACGTCTAACCAGGTGATAACACATTGCTTCTGGCGCTAGGATCCTTCCAGTGGCAACAACATCTAGATCGGCCTGTGTCAGAGGTGCAGGGAAGCTGCCGAGATTTCTCGTGCACGCTGAATTTTGCAAACTTGAAGGTCATCAAAGTCTAACGAGATTACTGTATATTGTTTCGTCATCAGCCACTGCTGATGAAGGACAAGCGGAATAGGGCTTTTCGGCTGCTGGAATAGTTTGATGGTGACAAAAAATCTCTGGCTGTCTGAAACTATGCATGAAGGATTGTGCCGTATCGACTCATCGCAACTGCGAAAAAAGTATCAGCAGCGCACAATCAGTTACACAGCCCATCGTCCAGCTACTGCCCACAAATGTAGCATCGCTTGTCGATCGCACTCCAGTAAGAGTGTACTACAATGAAGTCATCTCCTCACAAGCCCATAAAACTTTGCTTACTTTCCAAGTGTAGCCAGTTTCCTGAGAGCAATAGTTTTGACGTCCAACAGTCGTCATTTCGACCATATAATTGTTTTTGTAGCGATAGCCAACAGTTTGCAGGTGTGGCGGACATCGAAAGATGATCACATTTCCTGGGTCCCACAACATAGAAAATTGTTTGTTGACTCTGAGACACAATGGCCGAGATGTTTAACCAATTGATAGCATAAGTGTTCGGGAACGAGAGTCTTCGTAGGAGCATAAGCATCAAGATTCGCTTGCGTTATTGGCGGTGGGTGGTTGACGTCTCGCATGCAGCCTGATCATTTTCTCATTCATGAAATAAAAAATGGATTATGTAATTGAAAATTAGGAAACAAAGGTCTTTGCCAAAGACTCTTTGGCCGCAAAATTAAATACGGGACGACCCTTCTTACTATATAGAGTGAGATCGTCAGCGACTGCGGTTGATGGACAATTCGGCATGAGATATTCAGCAGCTGATAATGTTTGCCGTCGATAATATAGCACTGATTTATCCTCACAGTCGATGGCACAGCCCAGCTTGTATTCTGTCCCGATGAATGTGTGATCAGTTGAAGTGTTTCGACTTGCGGCGTTTGTCCACTAAATGAAATAGATCTTTAGAGATGACGTTATGAGTACGAGAGCTCTAAACGATCGCAACTTTCTCCAATTCTACAGTGCACAAAATTACGACCTTCCAGGCTGAGCTGCTCTCTGGGGAGCAATAGGTGTTACGCATCGGAGGTGCAATCTCCAATGATTTTGGGAGATTGGTGCCCGATGCTTTTGCAAGAACAGTCTGCATGTGTGTCGGGCACCGGATGACGAGCGTACCGTCGACTTCCTATTGATCATTTGAAAAGAGGGGGAAGGGTAGCCAAAATGCCAAAGCTGCTTACTCGCTCAAAACAAAATGTTTCGGCGAAAAGTGTTTTGGTTGATGTTACTGCATCCAAGTCTTCTTGTGTCAGTGGTCTAGGCATTGTGCTTGATGATAGACAGGCTGAAAGCAAACAGTTCCTGTCCAGAGGTTCGGATAGAAATTTGCGAACTCACACACCTTCTTCGTCTGGAGTCATAGGAGGATCACACGAAGCATCATTTGTGGTTGAGGCGAGTGAGGTAGAAGTACTCTCGTATTCAGTTGTTGTCTCTATCGTTGATGGAGCGCCCGAGGTCGTTGCAGTTGTTGAAGTCGTTGAAGTTGTTGAACTCGTTGAAGTTGTTGAACTCGTTGAAGTCGTTGGAGCAGTTGAACTTGTTGGAATATGCTTGTCAGGAGTGGTGGACGTCGTAGTAGTCGGCACGTCAATAGACGAAGCTGCAGAGTTCACACTTGTGATCAGTTCCCTTTCTGTCTGTTTTCGATTCGTCGATAAAACCAAAGAAACAAAAAAAGGTTCCTCCATGAATGTTGAAGAAGCCATCGAGTACATGCGGAAGAGATACAGATAATTTTTCGAAGAAAATTATAAGTTCTTTTCTCTAGGATGTTCAAATTTCATCTCCTTGTATACACTCCGGCTCTTTAACGACAATAGACTATGTGTAGTCGCTGGTATACGGTAGACATGATGCCTCCTTCAAAGAAGTAAACACGAGTTATCTACAACGGCTGAAGTGGACGCAGTCATGGTCTCCGAAGACTTGGACCAAATCGCTTCATGTGTGAACTGTGTTGAGAACAGCTCCTAATTTGTTCCGTAACTACAAGCGCGTCTCTATGAGACACTCTGTCAAGGATGTTCCCCTCTATGAATTTTTTTGGAATCGTTCGGTTGATGTTTTTCTGTCTTCTTGGTAGATCATGGGCGACTCACTAGTACCGGAACATTTTCCATCGGCAGTTCTCGAAAATACGAGAACGGTCTCCGTACCGGCTTCTTCGTTGTCTGTAAATAGTAGCGTCGTGTTGAATTTAATGAAAGCATGTGAGTAATTCATTCTGCATGATGATAGTATTGCTCACCACCGACTTCTCGAATCAGTTCGCATGAGCCCTCATCGAATATAAAAGCAGCACATCCTTGTTTCTGCATTGAGCACACATTTCACGCAGCAATTTCATTTATTCAGTCGAAGTTTGAAGTGTAAATAATATGAGGAAACTCCCAGAGTAACATTGTTATGAGAAGAAGAAAAAACCTCATGGAAATGACACAGCGCTGCGCAAGCTCACACACTTGATACTTCGGCAATGTTCGCTATGGAATAAGAAAGTGGAAAGTTCACTAGGAAATTTCGCTGGTATGCAATACAGTACACAACAGAAATCTGGGAACACTATTTTTTAGTGTTGTTATAACGGGACACGGGATTCCAGTTTTGTTTCAAGTCCCGTTTTCGTCCCGTCTTTCACGGGACTTTCTGCACTACTGGAATGTGGCAAAAATCCCGTATAGTACAGAAGTCCCGTTTTCCTGGACTTCCAGTTTTATGGACTTCCGCTATTGAGCATAGAATATTTTTCCCTTCTAATTCGATTCTCAACTTGTTTCGTGGTACTATGGCTGTTTGGCCTAGTGGTTATCGCACTTGCGTACGAAACTGCAACACCCGTGCTCAACCTTTTTTGGAGTTTCTCCACTTTTTGCAACATGAAGTGGACAAGCAGACCAACTTCGTCCCGTTTTCGTCCCGTGCATGGACGGGATCCCGTCAAAAAACTGAAAGGCACGGGACGTTTGCAAGAAAACTTCAGAGTGCAAAAATCCCGCGAACATAGATTTTTCTCACTCTGTCCCGTGTCCCGTTATAACAACACTACTATTTTTCGTCTCGACAAAGTTGAAATTCTCACCCGAGTGAACAAGAAATAAAAAAGGGAGCACAGCCCACTCATCACAACCTGAACAATTTAAGTGGTGATCTCGAGTCCTGTACACTCTGGGAAGAGTCTATTGTCTTTTATCACTCTATTGTCTTGGAGATACCGCCTTCTCCCCTTCCCTTGTTTTGCTCCTGTCACTCATCTTATCCTCTTCTACTTTTCTAGTATAGAAAGAAGAATGTCAATTAGAGATGTTGAAAATGCGCAAGTTAGAGTGATGATCATTTCTGCAGAGGACTTCAGCAAGTGAGGATGGAGGGTATTCCGGAAGAAAGGATGAAAGAGAGTAAGTGGGAGAGAGGGAGAAGGGGGATAACTCTGAAATTCTGACAGAGGTTGTTTCAATGATTGACAGCAACTTGAAGAATAAATCGAACAACTTGTTAGAAAACAAAAACGGGAAAGTAACAAACTAGTAAGGGAGAGAATAGAGAGATGGACGTGCTTTTGCCCCTTTTGTCCAGCCTTCCCTAGAGCTTCAGGGTACTGTAAAGCGAACTCTTCAATGTCCGACGCATGCACCCTTATCGCGACGATTTGTCGTGCTTCTTTCACGTTTCGCTTTTGAAATAATAATAACATAGACCAGTTCAGTCGCTTCCTGAAATAAGTAATTTGTCTCGAACAGAACTCGAAAAAATATCGGTCGCGTTCGGCTACATTTTATAAGACGTCATTTCACTTACCCAAGCTTCTACAGCTCTTTTGCAGCAATGGCATCAGCGGCTAGACGCGTCGGTCCGGGCGCCGCGTCTGCGACCGCGTCTACGAAGAAATCGACGCGTCTCGAAGCGGCGGACGCGACGCGGATTATGGACTCTAGCGCGAGGCAGCGCAGAGCGCGCGATTTCATAGAATTCCTGCACAAGGTTGGACTTTCTGAAGCTATTCAATTGTTAGCACGTTTCTCAGAGCACATGATTTCTCAAACCAAAATCATACTAAAACAAGGTTTTCAAGTTTCTGTGACAAATATTTTTTCAGAAATAAAGTGGGTGATGCCATCCTTTTTGATTCATAGATAGTCATTCTATTAGGTTGGAAAGAAAGTTCTCGGAATTTTAGGGGTGTTTTGGTGGATCTGCCATTTCCTCGTCAGTCAAGTGCTCCCTTGTTCACTCATATCTACGTGTACTTTGACTCTTCTTCTCACAATTTTATCCACCCAGCCCACCTCAGTATTAACCCTTGCGAAATGGCGGCCCTCTTTTCACCGAGTATTTTTCATTTTCGAAAGATCCAGCTTTACCATCACTTATCCAGTTTGAAATAGAAGGAGGCTGAAAATGAACTGGTCTGCATATACGCGGGGGTCGTCCTCTCTAGTGATACTATTCCACAATTTTACTTAAAACTCGACCAGGAAAACTATCACCCGGAAGACCCAACCAGGTCGAGGCCTCAGTTGGAGCGCGACTTGGGCTAGCCACGCGGTGAGATGGAGATGGATCCATAAGTTTCTGCCAGGCATCTAGACTCAAGACTTGGTGTCACCCACACCAATATCATCGATGGATTAAATGCAATCGGCAAAAAGAAAAATCCGAACAAATGAGTTCCGCACGTGTTGACCCAATCAGACCGTTTTTGGAAACCGGATACACCGATGGTTCTGAAGTTCTCTCAACGTCGGATAGACTGGTTGGATCAAACCATTACCAGTAATGGGAAGCGGGTGCTCTCAGCTAACGCTATACAAAATACGGCTTGAATAGCTGTCGATTCGTTGCCGTTATCCACTCTCGAAGCTGATAAACACTGCAAGAAGGTGATGGTCTCCATCTGGTGGTCCCCACGCGAAGTGGAGTATTGGGAGCTTCTACTTCCAAGCACTATCCTAACCGGGGATGTCCACGTTTGTCAGCTTTAGAACCTGAGAGCCCACGCCATCTCTACAAAAATATGGCAAGCCGAGATCCATGTTAAACTTGACCATGCCCGACCCCCTCTTGCAAAATGGTCAAACACTGGGTTAACGTCGTACGGTTTGAACAACTTACCCCATCCTAAGAGAATCCCCATACATTGCTCCTTCTGAATAGTGGCCATTCTGGGAGCTCCGATGCAGTTCACAGGGACTGGACTCCGAGAAAGAGGTCGACATCAAAAGTGACTTGACCAACTTGTTCGCATTGCAGCCCACGATCAGTTGGGCTGTGGCCACACACAAACTGCGTGATCAATGGCAGGGAGTCATAGATGCGTAGTGTGAAAACATTCGGAAAATCGCTCGTCCACACAGAAGTTATTCGATGGAGAACATTTGTTCGAAAATTCCGAGAACTTTCTTTCCAACCTAATAGTGATGTGTTTCATGTGTGCTGAGATCCACGAATATTGACTAATGTACAGGATAATCATCACGAAGATCCACACGCGAATTTGCAATGGCACAAGAACAGGCCGATGTTCGAGGTACTTCATTCAGCCAAACTTATCTTCCGTTAGATGTGAGCTTACGAAGATCACTGAATTTGGTTAGCAACCGCAAAGCAAAAATCTACGTGAGGCTCTTGTGATATTCTTCTTGATGGACACGGTTCTTGTGATATTCTTCTTGACGGACACGGCTTTTGAACGATTACACCAAAGTGAACCGTGGGATACGTATTTGTCCCGTTTTTCAACCTCATCAATCTAGCTAGAGTACGGTAATCCTTGGCAACCAAAGTGCGCATGGTACATCTTTTTATAAAATTTCACGAGCTTCACTGAAAATGCTGTCAAAATCAAAATTTCAGCTAAAACGCTTTTTTATCCAAACTTTCGATGCTCATATTGGAATTCTGCACTCTCGGTTTACTAGAAATCATAGTTTCTGTTTCGAAATTCGACTGATTTCAATTATGCTTTGCGGTTGCTAAATTTGGTTTCAAATTTTACATTTGTGTCAATTTCCAAATTGTTAACCCGTCATTCAAGACCAATCAGTGAACACATTCATTTTCATTCTGGTATCCTATCATTCCGATTTTGACAGGATCACGAGGTCGCCTCGACGGTAGACGCGGCGCTCGCTGCGAGCGGCAAAAAGAACAAGAAGCACGATAACAAGCAAGACTCGAGTATGTATCTTTGAGAGAGAGAGAGAGAGAGAGAGAGAGAGAGAGAGAGAGAGAGAGAGAGAGAGAGAGAGAGAGCGAGCGAGCTTCATTACAATTACCATGGAAATTTCCATTATGAAAAACAAATTTCCATTATGAAAAACATGCGGTTTTGAGCATTGCTTGCGCTCCTCTTCAAAAAGTTCTGGTTATTCACAATGACATCTTTTGATTCCCTAGAAAATTCCCGCTGGTGTTGTAACTTACGCAAAGGAGGATGATAGGGGGCTGCTTGTAGGAGTTTCAACATTTTCAGTTATCCTTACTGTCTTATTAAAATTAACGACAATTATCCATACGCTCTGAATTGCACAAATGTGCGGCAGTTTCCAGTTGGTAGCTCATTCTCGGGTGTCTGCGCACTGTGAGAGTACGTTAGGTTATATCTTTGTTTCATGATGGCACCCCATTTCCACCATTTACCACAATCTCTGCAGGCGCACGCAAGCGCCGTCGTCCTGGCGCCGAGTTCAACAAGCAGCGCTTCAGGAAGGGATTCATGGCGCTCAAGGCAGAGCAACTTGTGAGTCTTTTCACTTTTTCAAATATTCAATTTCCCGAAAATTCCAGACAAGTTCTATGCAAATTGTTATGGTGGAATGAGATTTAGAACTCAACTTTTTTTTTAACAGAAGCACTTTTTCATAATTTCATTTGCAACTTGTTTCACTCATTGGTTTTTCAGTCTGATTTTTTGGTAATTTTATTTGCAGGCGCGTCGCTCAGCATCCGCATCGGGAGCCGCGGTCGCGGATGCGTGGGAAGCGGCGGCCGCGCCTCCGCCCACGCGGCCACCGCGCAAGCTGTGCGATGTATGCGGCTTTCCATCAAAGTACACGTGAGTGCAGGGGTTTGTGCTAGATTAATTTACAGTACGCTGAGTTCTACATGAGTTCTACATGAAATAGTTTAGGATGAGAGAGAGGGGGGAGGCAGAGGAGGAGAGAGAGAGACAGAGAGACTGAGAGACTGAGAGACAGAGAGAGAGAGAGAGAGAGAGAGAGAGAGAGAGAGAGAGAGAGAGAGAGAGAGACGGAGAGAGAATATCGAGTCTTACCAGATGCGTTCGTTGTGGCACATTCTTCTGTTGCATCAATTGCCAAGGCCTCCATCAAGATACCCGGTTTGTGCTTTGTTATAGTGGATATCGTATCTGATCATCAAATTTTTCAGTCCTTGTTGTGAAAAAATTATCGAGAACAGTTAATAGATTATCTATCATCTATCATAGATAGAGGAAATTCTGATGCTACCTGATTCTTTAATAATGCTCTAGTCCAATATGCGGTGAGAATCGCTCACTGATTGAAGATGTGTCGCTCACTCGCTCACAAAATTGAAGATGTTTTTGCAGGTGTCTAAGGCGGTAGAGTGCCGATCAGTCCACTCTTCCTGCCCGTTCATCCACTCATACCTCCTGGACACACCACCAGCCAACCCAGTTTTACACTCACGAACATTTCTCATGTTTTCACGATTCGGGTCGTCTCCTTGTTTGATCTCTTTTCATACTGTACAAATCTTGTTACGCATTGTGGCATAAAACGCTGTTTCGGTACATTGGCATTTGTTCCATTTTCTCGAAAGATTACGACTCCGTTTTTTATTCGGTTGATTACCTACCTTTTCGAGTCTCAACTAATCGCTACCGCTGCCGCGCAGTGGATTATTGAGATTACACAGACATTAGCCAAGAATCAAATGTACTGATAACCGCATTCAGGTGAGGTATTCAGTTACCGTATCCGCCTGGCTGATCAGGTGTACGGTAGTAGCTCGGCCATCAGGCTGGCGCAGCTATGTGGCACGAGCAGCGACGCGTAGAGCGCTCCATTCGCAAGACTTGGCATGAGAATGCAAAGAAGAATGATAAGCGCAAGCGCCTCTATGATAAGATTGTCGGTTTCACCTTTTTGATACATTTGAGCTCTACAAGAGTACTGAAATTCCCGAAATTTTAAATGTTCAAAAAATGACTTTGATTCTGTGAGTATGAATGGCAGCGTTCGAAAAAGAGTTTTTTGAGGAAAAAGTAAGTGTTACCCAGTTGCTTTCGTGTCACGGTACATTGGCAAAATTTGCTGATGAAGCGAGTGATAATCATCTCTGCCATATACATCTGTAGTCTTATTGAATAGTAAATTTCCAGCGTGCCAAGCCGGAGCAATTTATGCAGCTTCACGGCTCGAAGGCCATCATACATACGGATCATACGGTAGCCCGAGCAGCCAATGACGACACTGTACTGTAAGTGGTTCGTCTATGTCTCTCCTATATCATGCTATATCGTGCGTATGCCTTATTACGCTCGACGGTGCGTACGGTGCCGGTAAGGTATAGTTTTTTTGTTTTTTATCACTTAGTACGTCTCTCTGATATGAGAAGGTAGTTATTGTTTTCTCCTCTTTTCATCTTTCCTCCCGAAATCTGCGGTTAGTTTTTTTAAGATTAATTTCGTCGTTTTCATGGGTTGTGTCTTTGATTCGTTTGTTCGTGTAGCACGCGAGAAGGACGAGAAATAGTGTGGTGTGAAACTTTGGTGTTTGGTGTGTTTTACAAATCGCCGCGAGAAGATATCCTAAAAAAGAAAAAGTTTCAGTTTATCGAGAAAAACTGATAACGCCTCCTCAGGCGCAAATGGCAAGGCGACGAATCAGTTCTGATTGATCGCTTCGATGCACGATCGCATATCGATTTTCTGCCACCGCCGAGCAAGGTTGGGCCCTCGTGAGAGTGTTGTCGTGATGAGGGTGGCGAAAACCAATAACAATAATCGGATATAGTTTCATGGAAACTAGACGACAAGCGTTCATAGTGAAATTCGTTCTGCAAACAAAAGCAGCTCAGGCCGCTGCAGTGACTGTGGAGGAAGTAAAAAGCGTTTATCAGTCTCGACTTTCTTTCAATGATGAGTGTTACGAAACCGATTATCGGTTATCGGTTTTTGCCACCCTAGTCGTGATCACGATACGATGCATTGTTCCGTGGAGAACGTGGCTCACCTCACAGATCAAGTTTCTGGTGTATCTTCCATATTTTGATTGTGTAAGACACACGAAAAAACGTGTTACTGTTTTTGCGATGAAGACTGTTGAGTTGTTTGAGGTCGCAAGTACCAATTAGTATATCACTTGTCCACCAATGATCAGTGGTGAAAATCCTCAAAAACTTGGAAACAAAAGCGATAAAGTTATCTTCACAGATTGCGCCCGTTCTCGACAAGAAGGAGGCCAAGCTCGAAGAATTGTGTGAATTTGAGCGCTATCGGCTGCTTATCATCAATGAATTCAAGAAAGGTCGGTCACCCTCCGAGACATGCTACACGTTTCGACTTACTGAAGAATGTAACGAAAATGTAGTTCAAGATACTGTGTTCAGTCTAATTTCAACAACCAGGGTTGATTGATTCAAAGCTACTTGTAGGTTTTTTTGAGTTTTCGACCAGTACTTTGAAGTGTAAGTGGATACGGTAGTGGTCACTGCAATACGTAAATAAACAAAAAAAAAGAAATATCGTATATTTTCAGTCGACGAGAAGGATCACCTGCAGCACATTCGAGATGTCGAGT
Organism: Hololepta plana; assembly: GCA_963695495.1. NCBI lineage: Eukaryota > Metazoa > Arthropoda > Insecta > Coleoptera > Histeridae > Hololepta > Hololepta plana. The sequence continues at coordinate 2,919 of CAVOJK010000294.1, read as the reverse complement.
ACTGGCCTACGAGCGCGCCCAAGATGAGGTTTATTCGCATTTTCATTCTTTCTAGATTGGCTGAAAATACCAAGGGTAGACTAAAATCAAAGTAAAACACCGATCACTCCTAAAAACTTTCCGTGTTTTTGTCTTTATGGTTTCGGGTTAGCATAACTTTAGAATACTTACGGACAACGGTTGTTCAGGCAGTATAATAATAAAATAAGTAATTATAAAAGAACGCAGGAAAAATTCATTAGTCAATTATTCCCTCCCATATGGTACTATAGAAAAACCGCGTATTCTACTGACGATGAGGTTAAACATGATAGAAATGCCTCAGGGCTCCGCCTCCTGAGCCAAAAGCAGCAATCGGGCATATGTATGAAGACTCGCATGGAATCGCGAAGGGCTCGTCGAAGGGAGCCAAGTTTGGTACGTTTTGAGGCCAGACACGGGCCCCGTCATTCCAGTATCGTCACACTTTCGAGTCTATTCGGACCTGTCATGACCCAATTTACCTATTTCAGAGCTTTGTTCCGACCTCTTTTCGAGAATTTGAAACGACAGCAGCTCATGTGTATTTCGGGTTGTGATTGATGGATTGATTGATCCATCAGTGATTGTCTGCATGATGATAATGATCAGGATGATGCTACTAATCAGATGAAGATACTGTTCGGACGATGATAGTGTTCATGATGATACTGATCGTCCTGGTGCGATGAACTCAACTAATCAATCAGTTGCGAAGACTGCTGATAAAGATGCGAGAAGTGGCAGTGAAGATGAAGATGAGGACGAAGAAGAAGAAGAGCAGATGCAGATTGATACGAGTGAGTGATACGGTAGCTGATACTGGGATATGAGAGAGGGGGGCAGAGCCTTTTGTAACTTACTGTATCCCGACTTTTTCAATTCGGGCGACCTGAGTAGTTATACACTGGGGGGAGGGAGAAAGATCCACAGAGCGAGATAGAGAGAGAAAGAGCTCCGTCTCTTCACTCTAGATTCATATTCTGAATAGAGATGTCCTGACAATGACAGAAAGGAGCGAAACTTTTATATCCTTACCTGTTTGAAAAATTTGCAGATGCCGATCTCGACGTGGATGGCCTCGACGATATCAAGATCGCTCGTCTCAACAAGATTGGCCAGGTTTGGTTGATTAGATTACACACATGAAAACAATGATTCACAACGCTCCGTTTTCTATAGTTTTCGACAACTCTCATACCGGAATGGCTTTCTATCAATAAGAGGGAATCTTATGAAGCTCGAAAACTACTGCAATGATAATCGTTCTGCTCAATTTTCTATTATCTGATGCTATCCAACGTAGATCGCCGTCCCGTGTAGTTGTTCACTTTCTCTCTCCCCCTCTCTCTCTCTCTCTCTCTACGCCATCTCTGCAGGAGTACGGTCTCATCGGCAGCCGCGCCGCGTTCGCTGCCATGCAGGCAGCTGATCTCATTGATCGAAAGGAGCAGGCAGAACTGCGCGAGATCGAGTCGCAGAAGATTTCCATTGTGGTGAGTGTGCTTGGCTGCATCCTAATGCCTCTGATTGGAGCACCGGTTAGAGGAGGCATCATATCGTCCTTACAAAAACGTGTATTTTCTCAGTCAAAAAGATACATCGAAATCTTCGAAAGTTGTTGCGGTAGTGTGTCTCGTTGGATTCGATAAGTGTCAGCTCCTTGTATACACCCCAGCTTCTAATAAGCAACAGTAAACTTCACATATTGCTGCGGGTATATGGTATACGCGGTGCCTACTTAAACACGCATAGGGGTCCATACGAGAGAGTGCAATCGACGAAAGTGCAACATGCCCAAGTGTCTCTCTTTTGTGAAGAAAAGCTGAGCAAAGAATCGGAAATGAAGAGAACGAGTTTTGAAGGATCATTACATTGTATTGTACTTCCAAGTTTTGAGCAATCGATCGCTCGATAATTCTGTGCATCAGGGCAAGGACGGCAAGCTCGAGCGCCGCGAGTGGACGCGCAAGAGACAAGCAATCATCGGCCAGGGTCCAACTGATAACAATTCTACCATCACTTTACGAGAGTTCGTTTTTACTCGTGCCAAAAATATTTTTGCCTTTTTCTTTTGTTTTCATTATCGTCTGATAGCAATTGAACGATGAAAGCTGAAAAACCGTGAAGAAGTAAAAAACGTTATAAATCATCTGCATACAATGCTCACTTTCAGGTTGATAGCAAAAGGAAAAGAGGCGAAAGCGAGGTCAGTTCAGTTTCTGCCTGATTCCTTCCTTTTCTAAAATATTTTAGTGTCCAACTTTTCCTGCGGAGTTTGAGTCTCAATACGTACCCTTCCATAGAGATCCGTTTTTTATTGAATAAAGATAGGTTCTTAGTTTCATCAAATCATATTGACGAAACTTCATTACATGAATGAACGAGTGAAATATTTATTTAAAGTTGACGGAATCGGAGAAAGCGGAGAAAGAGGATCTTGCTCCCGTGAGCAACTACCAATTTAATCATTCGATCATGGCCAGTGCTCGACTATTTCATTGTCAGCGATTCCTCCTCGGAGAGCGATGATGGCTGTGGCATTGATATCGGCGGAGAAGGCAAGATGGTGAGTGCAGGCGATTGCGTAGATCGATTGATTCATTGCAGACGACTGATCGAAGGGTTACGGTAAACGCTAACGTTGCAAAGTCGTTGCAAAAATGGTTGAAAACAGTCAGAATAGATAATGTGTGTATAGGCTTTGCCATTGCAATAATAACAAGAACTACTCATTTGAATTTCAAAGCATTTAAATTTAAGAGTTGAGACATGAAACCTCGTAGAGAGGCGAACGTCGTTTCGCCCTTTTATCCAGAATAATCTTGCTATCAAAATTGCTCAAAATCAGACGTACATCACTTCAATCGACAACTCGAATGGCTCAGGGCTGAGAGATCA
>CAVOJK010000293.1:0-24275 GCA_963695495.1 Hololepta plana | reverse complement strand
TTTCGGACTAAGTGCGACATAGGAATTTTTTATTTTTTCATTGACTTGAAAAGTTCATTATAGGTAAATCATACCCGTAGAAAACGATGGACAAAATTTCGAAGCGCTGAAAAATTCGGGTGAGAAGTTACAGTACTCTGCATGTGGGCACTCAAGTGAGCCTGTTTTGAGTCGAGTAAACAAAAATCAGCATAAATCGAGTTTCCGAAAAGGAAATTCTCCGATCTTTTTTTTCTTCGACAGAGAATTGATGGGCGCAACTTTTAGTTTCTAACTTTTTGTCATTGTAGTGGTCTATGAGGTGGAGTAAATTTTCAAAGTCAAATTTTTTCCTGGACGTAAATCAAATTTTCCGCAGAAAGTGCTACGGCAGTTTTGTAGAGCGTAAAATTCTGTATAGGGCCCACCTAGTCACCCACCGGGGGAATCCCGTTGAATGCGAAAAATGTGAAAAAACATCGAAATTCACCCAAAAATGATGCAAATTCAACTTTCATCGCTCATAACTTCTTGATGCAAAGAGAGTGTGCAGGGAAAATGCTCACCATCAACCAGTTGATACGGCTGAAGCGTTTGATATATGACACGACAATATTTGAGAACAAAATGTTTCTCACGGTTCCGGTCGCAGAGTCTGGTGATCCGGTTGCTCATTTCTCGTGAACGTTCTTTCGATATTATTGTGTGGCGTGAAATTCCGCACCGAATTTATGTTTTATCGTATGAGAAAAGTGAACAATGAACCAGAAATGAACACAAGACCGACAGAAAGCTCAGATTCTTCTTCAATTCAAGTGTATCAACACCGTTCTCCTGCATCTCCGAAAGCACCCGACTGATCAAGTGTATGGAAGCTCTCGCTCATTTTCCGGAGTTTTTCGTCAGTCTTTTCTCCATGCTTTGATTATTGTTTGTTTTTCTTCTATGCTAGGACAGTCATTCGATGCGGAATTCCACGCCACACAATAATATCGAAAGAACGTTCACGAGAAATGAGCAACCGGATCACCAGACTCTGCGACCGGAACCGTGAGAAACATTTTGTTCTCAAATATTGTCGTGTCATATATCAAACGCTTCAGCAGTCCCAGCTGATGGATAGTGAGCATTTTCCCTGCACACACTCTTTGCATCGAGAAGTTATGAGCGATGAAAGATGAATTTGCATCATTTTTGGGTGAATTTCGATGTTTTTTCACATTTTTTGCATTCAACGGGATTCCCCCGGTGGGTGACTAGGTGGGCCCTATACAGAATTTTACGCTCTACAAAACTGCCGTAGCACTTTCTGCGGAAAATTTGATTTACGTCCAGAAAAAAATTTGACTTTCAAAATTCACTCCACCTCATAGACCACTATAATGACAAAAAGTTGAAAACTCAAAGTTGCGCCCATCAGTTCTCTGTCGAAGAAAAAAAAGATCGGAAAATTTCCTTCTCGGAAACTCGATTTATGCTGATTTTTGTTTACTCGACTCGAAACAGGCTCACTTGAGTGCCCACATGCAGAGTACTGTAACTTCTCACCCGAATTTTTCAGCGCTTCGAAACTTTGTCCATCGTTTTCTACGGGTATGATTTACCTATAATGAACTTTTCAAGTCAATAAAAAAATAAAAAAATCCTATGTCGCACGCAGTTTGATTCTCTCAGAAATGCTCTCTTATAGTGTTCCATACCATTGCTTTTGAGAGAATGAATCTCTTTCTGGAAATGTCAAATAAGGGTCCATCGAAAACAGACGATTTGCATCAAAAAGTGAAAAAGCATCATGTCGACCCGGTTGGTCTCTTTTGATGCCACATTGTCATTTCGATTGACTCAAAGGTATGGTTAAGCATAATGAGAAGTGGGTTCCCTACGAAACTTTTAACTGCAAACAGGAGTGAATCCGAAACACCGATCAGCCAGCAGGCTTCTCCAAATACGAAGATCACAGCATAAAAGTGACACTCCACTTCGGTCAGCCCGTATACGAAGTGGGAAGTGGGAGCCCCTGATTGTATGCATTTTCGGAATAGTACACGCCCACGTTTATCGGGTACGCAGTTTCAAGATCCGTCTCCATTTCGTTCATGAGAGGCGTGTTTTAATCTTCTTCCGACAAGGCAACATCGGGCCGCCGACGGCAAAAGAGACCAAGCCTGAGCTAGCCCGCCTGGACAACACGGTTCTATGCCACCCACCGCACAGCCTAGGCTTTTAGCCATTTGATAATTACCCCGAGCCGGGACTCCGACGCTTCTTCAGAGGAGTGTACCTCGAGACCCGAACCCATTCCAAAATCGAGTTGACCATCTTCCTCGCCTCACAACCATAGAACGTATGGGAGAAGGCTATCCACAACTTGTATGGACGTTGGCAATAAGTGATCTGTGTAGAAAAAAAAGACCCTCATACTTCATGATTGCTCGTTCGAATATTATATCGAGCCAAAGTCATATCGGAATCGGCGACATTACTTTCCTTCCAGCCTAATAGTCTCTCACCCTGAAACAGTGGTCAGATTACGGTTTCCGAATTTCGCGACTCTACTGAATTTTCGCGTTGCATTTCAGATGCACCAGTCGCTTTCGCAGAAGAAAGATAGATTTTATTGAAATCAGAAGTTGCGATTCTCAAGTCTAAACTGAAATTATGATTTCGTAATTATCAAATTTATCAGAACGCGTAAGTAGTAATTTGTTTAGCTACCAGTGTGAGTAGAGATCATGTATTTTCGAAGTGAGATCAGGGGTGTGCCTGAGGACAAAAATTTTTCCGATTTGCGCCCCTTCAATTTTCATCATGCGGTCCCCCCTGTTGAAAAAAGCGGACTTTGCGGCCCCCCAAAAATTTCCCATGTGGTCCCCCCTTTTAAAATTTCTCTCATTTTGCGGGGCCCGTTTCACTGAAAGGGTCCCCCCTTATGAAAATTTTGAAGTTCAGTCCATTTTGCGCCCCCTCGACAAAAATTTTGCTCCTCGCACACCCCTGAGTGAGATCTGCACGTTTACTAGGGCTCAGAATTCAAATACTCTGATAGACAGCCAAGTTTCAAATCTGAAACACTCGAAACGAGCGAGGAAGGAATAAAATAATTGTACTTGATCAGAGCACTCGACTTCGAACTTTGATGTTCACTTCGTATTCAGCGCCGCCTTGAGAACTTCCTTCACAATCTCCAGACGCTGCTCGGCGTCCACGGCGCGTTCTCTCCAGCGCGAATTGTCTTCCACCTCATCGAAATCATCGGCTTCCTTGTCAGTAACAGCCTGAAAACCAATTTCCATAAAGGTCAAACAACTAGGTGGATTCTCAGGGGCGACAGCGGATGAACAATAATGCAAAGACTGTTTCCACTCCCACTCGTGTAGGTTACATACAGTATGTATCGTCTTCTTTTATTCCACATTGGACACACACAATGTGAACTCTTGGTCTTTCTAGTCAATAAAAACCCGAAAACACATTTTCTTCTGTATGGAATGACTATTGTTGCCAAATATGCTCAGAGGCCAGAGATACACGTGGCAAGGCAGGGATGCGCACTGTGAATAACTACTCACACTGTCAGGTCACCGCTAGGCTATTGTAAAGCGAGAGAGTGAGGGAATCCAGAGACACAGACAGTGACTGATTCCCCGTTTCGCTTCTGCGTCTACCATTTTCGCAACTTTCACTTTTCACGTCTCTCCGAGAAAATCTGATTTTTTCACTTTTTCACAATTTTTCACAGAGACTCTCTCGATTTCCCCACTCTCGCCTTACAGTAATCTGCGGGGAGTAGCTATACACGGCTTTCGGCCTTTTGGTAGTCCGTTGAGCAAATTTTTTTACATTTTATTTTTATTCATCCCTGTGCTTCACAATGTGCAAACTATTCCTTTCTGCTGTCCATTGAAGCAAAAAAACGTACCTCTGACGTCCTAACATTAGCCGCCTTCAGACGCTCTTCAGCTAATGCCTCTTGCACGATCCGGCGCACTGTAATACATCACGACATTTTTAATACAAGATTAGGCTGCGCCGCCTCGAGGCGTCGCAAAAGTTCGAAAGAAACTATTTTTTGATAGTTGTACTTTGAACTTCCTTCTAGAATATTCGCGAAGTTTCTTGTACTATCGAAGTACACAATGGAACATTCTAGAATACTGAAATTAGGTACAAATACCGGCTTTCTTCCTCCTTTTCAATTTCCGAGTCCGCTCAAGTCACTATTCCACTGCCCCGCGCCAGGCGCCGGGGAGGGCTGGCGCCAAACCAAAACTGCAACGGAATGCAATACCCTGGGGGCATCTTTCGGCGCCCACCACTAATCAGTGGAACCCCTGGGGAGAGCCCCACTCATAGTGGGTGAAGCGTTACTAACCCACACACACACACACAGCTCCTTTATATATAGTATAGATCACGTTGTAATAGCCTTTTATGGAAAAAATGCGTGTTTGGACGAGTGGATACACTCTGATTTCCGCTTTTTACGCACTGTAATGAACCACTACTATTCGTCCTATTTTCTCAAGATCTAAATATTAATTTTGATTTTTCAAAAATTCTCGAAAGAGAAAAGTTGAAAGAACAACGAAAATTGTCTACATAAAATCATCTAACCTTCATTAGTCAGCTCTGGACCTCCAACATCAGAACTGCGAATACTCTCGCACTTCTCGGGGCCACATTTGCGCACAGTAGCGTCTACTTCTGGCGACTTGCTTACTTCCCATTCTGCAAGCATTCTGTTTATCACTGGAATCGAGTCTGAAGAATCATCAACGTTTTAGTCTGGAAAAACTCATGATACAGCGGGCCGGCGAGGACCGCTGGAAAATTTTCTAGGTGAATGTTAACCGACTCTGGTCGACTTTTGCCGAGAAAGATCGGACTCTGATCGCTTCTTCACGAAAACTCGATCCTGCTCGAGTTTCCACGGCCCGTTCACATGAGCAAATATCCACTGCTGTCGCTGAAAAAACTGAGAAACGCACCCTTATAGAGGAGGCGCAAAGCTATACCGATGCACGACAGAGAAACCAGCGTGTAGAAGTAAGCCAGGATGAGCGAAACACGACATTCCACGTTTTCTGGCCACCAAGTGAGAAGTCTGATGGTTACAGGTGAAAACATTTTGAAGAAGTGCCTCCAATTCTCTCTATGAATACTACCAACTACAACTCTAACTAGAGATGCCATCAACCTAACGATGAATGTGTAGAACGAGACCCACACACACCATTGGATAGACAACATTATTTTTCTGATTCACTACTCTCGATATGGAGACGAAGAATGCGACCATTGCCCGGAGAAAAAATATGTTGACATGGTTGAATCTCATGTGCTCACGCATGATATGGATATCACTCTATGCATTCTGTTGACCCGATTATACGAACGAGCGCTATGTTCAGGTGTGTGCAACGAACCTAATTTGTCGAGGAGGACGCAAAATGGACTGGAGTTTTAATTTTTTTAAGAGAGGTGCCTACTCAGTGAAAGTACGCCCGCAATATGAAAGAAATTTCGAAAGGGGGGAACATGGAAAATTTGGGGGGGGGGGCGCAAAGTGAATACTTTTTTAAAGAAGTGCTGAGACCTGGACCCCATCCGGGAATTTCATCCGGGATTCTCGAAGCGAGAGAATCCTTGCTCGCACCTTCTCCAATCGTGCGTGAGAGGAGCGCGCTGTTCTTGTGCGTTGACCTCTCGCACACACTCTCTCACCCTCTCCCCCCTCTCTCATTAGCCCCAATGATTGCGTATAGCCTGTCGTGCATTTTGAGGCAAACGGCTTGTCGCCACCCGTTCTCATGGGGCATTACGTGTACAGGAGCGCACGTGTTTTTGTAACATTTTTATTGAATTTTGTTCAGTAAAATAGTTTGGTCTATTCTGATCCTGGCTGAAAGCTATGTGGAACCACCCCAGAACATTTTTTCACGTTATGGAGCTCTCAGTACTTCTTTAACAGGGGGACCACATGATGAACAATCGGGGGCCGCAGATCGGAAAATTTTCTGTAACCAGGACGCCCTTGGCAATGTCGTCACTATGAAAAAAATGACTGACGGGCAGTGTTCATAAGCCATCAGCACTCGAACTGCCGCAGGGCGTGCGAAGTTGATGCCGAGACCAATCAGATCGATTGGTTGTGTGTGCTGACAATGAGAACATGAATAGATTGCAGTATAGAACTACTCAGGTCGTCGCCGTATTACTGTAAGGCGAGAGACTGGGAGAAAACGAGAGGCGCAGTGGGCGACCAGAGTAGTTATACACTGATCATTATCTTTTTTTCTAGTTTTCTTCCTGATAACCCATGTGCCGCCTCGAGGCGAACTGCAGTCTGTTGTGGTGACTGAGATTCTCCCGAATCTTCCATACCCAATTTCCAGAGTCTTCAATCAAGACCTCCTCCCCCGTATTCACCGTTACCTGTTCTTCTCCAGCTGCGCTTCGCTTCTCTTTGTCCTCTGCTGTATGCTCTTCTTCATCTTCTTTCATTTTTCTGAGCGCTGCAAATTGAACTATCGTTTTCCACATGGTTTAGTGTCTAACTACTGGGTTAGACGAGAGAGTGAAGAAAACAAGAGACACAGAAGCATAACGGGGAATCAGTAACTGTATGTGTATCTCGTTCTCCCCGCTCTCTCGCCCTACGATAGACTGCGGCGACCGGAGTAGTTATACACTGGCATACATATTTGTTCAACTGGACAGGCGAGTAGCTCCATTTTCGTCAACGCCCAGAACAATTCTGAAGGTTCAGAACAGTTTATAACTGTCCGAACAGTTTCGAAAACACGATAAATTGCCGTTTTCTCAAAACTGGTAAGAGAGAAACGGGCCGAAAACGAGGGTTGAGTAGCGATGAGTCTCTTGGTTTTCGCAATTTTTCAGAATTCAGAAACACATTGGAGATGGATATGTGAATTGAAGCGCACTATCTCTCATTCATTGTTGGATCTGTCGCGAAAATCCTCTCAATACACCTTCAATTTATCAGGGAAAGTTTGTTACCTTGCAAAAAGTGGTTGAGAAACCTGAAGACGTTGAAGGCGAACGGGAGCAGTGTGAGCATCAGAAGATTTCCATGGAGATCGCAAAAGTTTTCTCCGATTCGATCAGCTTTGTCTCCATTGTTTCTGAAAACCTTGAGTATGCTTCTGACTGAAACAGAATGATTGCTATGAAATGTGAGTCAGAGTCACGTTTTTACGCTGACTTATCGGCAGATGTGATTTGTTACGACTATGATTTGAAAATTCCGACAATTCGAGTTTCGACCTCACGTAGTTCACAGCAACGAGCAAAATGAACAAAATCCTTTTTCCCAAAACTGCCGTCTGAAGTTGGACACAACAAACGCTTTTCTGTACTTGCCATGTCCCACTATAATCTTCTCGTTACTTGTTAAATGCAGTCAGTAGATGACTGCTCAAGTCGCCGCCGGACTACTGCAAGGCGAGAGAGTGAGGGAAACAAGAGACGCAGAAGTATAACGGGGAATCAGTTAACGTCTGTGTCTCTTGATTTCCTCAATTTCTCGCCTTACAGTAATCTAGTGACAACCTGATCGTGAGTAGTAATTCACTGAATACAATAATTGGAAGGTGGATTCATTCAATGATGAGCTTGGAGAGACGGCAAAAAGGGAGAGAAAGAGAGAGAGAAAGAGAGAAGCAGAATTTCAGAGCCGCAGAGTGAAGCTCGTACTGATAACTTTCATCTGCGATAGCTGACTCACCCACACTTCTTCTTCGTCAACTCGAGTTGATCATTAGTAGTATAGACGCTGCCGAGACAAATGATCCAAAGAAAGTGCAATCTAGCATTTAGCATCACGTGCCGACCGAATTTTTTCGCCATCTGTAACAACATGGCCCTCTCTCTCTCTTTCTCTCTCTCTCTCTCTCTCTCTCTCTCTCTCTCTCTCTCTCTCTCTCTCTCCCTTTCTCTCTCTCTCGATTCGTAGGGCTAACCTTTTCAGAGAATGAAAATTGAATGGTATCTTGAAATGGAGAACTAAAGAGTAAAAGATCAAATCACGGAAGGTTGAAACTGTTTACTTCTGACCTTACAATGGAAAACGGTGTCTGAAAGTGACTTACTGGGAGGAAACGAGTTCTGAAGGGGCTGGTCATAATTTTTCCTTTGCAACATTTTGAGAAAAGTATACTTTTCTATTTTGCTATTACATCAGAAATAATCTGAAGCAGTAGAAAAAAGAAAAGTATTATTTTCTGCTCCAGAACTGTGCAATAAAAAATCGTAGCATTGCTCAAAGTTGTTGTTTTCCGATGCTTTTTCAGGAGATCTTCAAAACACCTAACCACATACCAAAATTTTATAACGTTCAGACGATTTCAAAAAAGGTTTCTAGGAAGAAAGCACTTCGGGCCACAAGTGTCTCCTTCCAGGCATTTTATAAATTGAAAAATTGATCTTTTTCTGCTGTCTTTTTCTGCTGGAGCCCCTTCTGGTGAATTGGTTTTTCAGTTATTGCACATGAACTTTCATGCTACGATAGTTCTTGGTCTATCAGTAACTCGTTGAAATTATGTTTTTGGGGTTCCAGAATCTGAAATGTGATGCATGTTCGCAGCGTCTAGTCCGCTGGGTCTGTTTTCTCGAACAGAAAGAGTGTTGTGTGCTCTTCTTGCATCACCCAGATGCCATGCCAGACGACTTGAATGAAACGTAACATCGAGCGGAAGAGTGAACTGGGCGCTTACGTTCCAGATTTTAAAACAACAATATTATGCTGATTCGTGTTCCATCTCGTGTGCTTTACCTTGTGGAAGAGGACCCCTGCGCTGTTTCGAGAAGCAATCGTTTACCTCTGACGCCGTATCATCAGTTGTCTTCAGATGCTCTTCAGCTAACGCCTCTTGCACAATTCTGCGCACTGTAGGAACCGCCACTCTTTGTGCTACTTTCTTATTTTTGAATATATGTATTAATCCTCCAGAATCCTCAACAGTGGGAAATGGGAACAAAAACTTGCTATGTATAGTGGGATCAAACCTTCATTAGTCAGCTCTGGATCTCCAATTTCGAACTTGCGAAGTGTCTCGCCCTCCTCGCGGTCGCAGTTGCGCACGGCAGAGTTTGCTTCTGACGACTTGCGCGCTCTCAATCCTGAAACTATTCTGTGTTTCTCTGGGGGTCCAAACCTGAAAAAACACCAAAATATCAGTCGCGGAAATTTTTATACAGCGGAGTATCGAAACTTTTTCCTCTGAAGCAACTTTGTCACAGTTCGATAGGAACGCAACGCCGTTGATTTGGCTTGAGTAGATGGAACTTATTTCATCAGCTTGAGTGATGCGATATTTGGACTTTTTGGGTAAAGTCTGGATTTCTCAACCTTTTTCTTTCTGATGGTGAGTGCTTTTTTTTCTCAGGAATTTAATTTGCAATCTTCTCCACTGCCGATGATGCCCAAAGTTACTGGTGAAAATATGAAAATGCGCACCTCTATAGAGATGGCTCACATGGCTCACACCCATGCCGAAGGCGAACGAAAACACCAGAGTGAAGATTATAGTGCAAATGAGCAAAACGCCATACTCCAGTTCTTCGGGCCACCGAGTGAAAAGTCTGATGGTGAGCTCATTCATATGCACTTTTTTGTTGTTGTTGAAAAAGAACCTCTTTTTTCTTCAACGAAAATCGACTCTCACTAGAGAAGTCCCGAATCTTATGATGAATCTCTCAAGCGACACCTACACCATAAACAGGCGTTTTTTTCTAATACGTACTCTTTATTTCGAAACATAAAAGTATCGCTATATGTTTACAATAACCAACACTACGATTTCATAGAAAAAAGTCGGATGGCATGATTAATGCTCTTCTGCTCACACAACATACCAACCTCACTCTTCATTTTTTATTGATTCTGAAGAGCAGATTGTCTCTATAATGAAAAAACTCACCCACAGTCTTCATAAACTCCTAGTGCCCCCAGGGCGGCAAAGTACGGTATGTTGAGGCTGATACACAGCAGATCGAAGTATTTTGGAATCTGAAAACATGATTGATGTTGGAAGCATATCATTGTTCCACGTCAAATCAGAGCTTCTTACCAGGCTGATCAGCTTCCTCATTACCTGCTCTTTTAGAATTCACGCGTCATACTGACATTTGTCAAGAGAGCATCGTGGGTAATTCCACTGTTTCCAGCTACAGTAATACAAGTTCACACCACAAATGCAAAACTGGAAGTATGTATGCTTTGATGGTACTCCTCCAATAGGTGGAAACAATGAGCTCGGATTAAAGTCGGTTCGTCGATTCATATGTACAAATATCAAAATATTCGCACTGGTAAATACCTGTTATCAGATGGATTATTGGTGAGGAAAAGGAAAAGCCAGTCTGGTGTTATAGCGAAAAACTATTTTCTAGTCTATTTTGAGTTTTTCTCTATTTCTCTCACTTACTTTTGAGACAGCCAGGGTGTTTTTCAGATTTGTTCTTCTCTGCTTGGTCCTCTGTTGTCTGCTCTACTCGATCTTCTTCTGTGGTTTCGAGTGCTGCAATTGGGTTTCTCCAAGGTTGTTACCATGTTCCTGCTCTCGCAGAGTGTATACTGGATGGCACATCTCGCAAAACCGGATCTGATTCAACATTTCACGAAATTGGTTCAACATTTCACCAAATTTCACCAAGTTCCAAGTTTCACCAAAATTTTGGGACCCGAGTCATATGGAACTTGTGTGGGTGACAAATCCATTCGTTTGCTGATTCACACTTCGCCCACACAATTCTTTCATCTGTCACAAGAGTCTTCTCACTACACCTCTCATTTATAAGCGGAAGTAAATTCGTACCGAGCAAAGTGTGGTGGATGAAGACGAACGTATTGAAGGTTAAAGGAATGAGTGCGAGCAGCAAAAGATTTCCATGAAGATCGCAAAGCGCTTTTCCGATTTGCTCAGGCTTGTCTTGACTGCATCTTGAAACCGAGAATTATTTTTGGCCTCTCGCTTTTCTGTCTCTAGTTATTCGGACAGAATTGGGAGAACTGGTGCTGGAGACAGTGAGGAGACGAGAGGCAGACGCAAAGAATCTTTCAATACTCTCAAAAACAGATAAATGACTAAATTGTTCTTATTCAATAGTTGACCAAGTACATGAAGAAAAGAGAAAAAAGAGACAGAAGAAACCCTGTGCGGTCTGAGCTGATAACTTTTCATCTGCAAAAAAAGGACTCACCCGCAATGTTTCTGCAGACTTTTTACTTGACTTCGAATAGACGCCAAGCTGCCGAGCAAAGTCAAAAGAGGGATAGCTAGTCTAACTCTTTCCTTCGCGAGCCGACAGAGCCATTTCGCCATCTGTTGCAAAATTTCTCTCTCTAACCGTTGTGCTAGTCTGTTTATCTCACAATCGCAAAACAGGACAGACATTCAGACTAGAAACAATCACGCAGAGTTGATCTCGCTCAGCTTAAAGATCTGCCGAAGCGCTACTTTGAGAGATCCGGAATCCCAACTACAAGAGATAGCAAAAATTCGAGAGAATAACCAACTAATCCAACCACTTTTCTGACCGAAAAACGAAAGCGTTTGAAGACAAACATAGTAGCAGCGCCTAGATTTAACCTGGAGCAACTGAGCTCAGGCTAGAAATGTGTCTGTCTTTTCACAAGTCCTCGTTGAAGCGTGCGAGCGTGCTGTCTTGTACGCCTTTGGCAACATCGACTTCTCTCTCTCTCTCTTTCTCACTCTACCTCTCCCTCTCTCCCTCCTCTGGTCTTGGGAAACATCCAGTAAACATGCATAAGAGAGGCGAGAGGTGTGAAAAACGGCAAAATCATCCCGCAATCTACTAAAAAACAGCTAGGAAACGTGTTTCCCAGAATCGTCCAGTAGACGTCTCAAAGTCTTCTTGTTCCAAACTATTCGGTAGTGTCTTGCGGCAAGTATAACGCACTCCTTTTCTCGCCTCATTCACTCTCACCTACACCCTCTCATCATGTGCCCTCATAGCCTAGTGGATAAGGCGTTCGCTTGAGAAACAGCGAGAACGATTCTTTTGAGTTCGATGCTCGTACGTGGCTCCATTCTTTTGCATCTTTCACTGGACTCAGAAACCTGCCGTAAACATCTCGGAAGTGTCTAGTAAAAAGGTTGATTTCTAGCTGTTTCCGAGACTCTTACTATCTGTCTTTCAAGACCAGAGTCTTTTTCACGAGGTTGAAGGGACTCTTCTAGAGAGGCAATGGTGAGAGAGACTCTCAGTATTTACCGCTCTCTCTATCTCTCTCTCTCTGCCCCACTCTTTCTTCGCTTCCCCTATTTCTTTGTTTCCTTCTATCTTTTCCACTTACACCATTCTTCAGAATTTGTTTTGGAAACAATTACTCAAAACATTGAAGCTGAACAGTTGGATCGCTCGCATTTACGTGGAATTTGGAGAAAACTATGAGGAAAGCTGGAATAAAGAAGCTCAATCTTCTCGAAGAAACCTGAAATTCAGCACAAGACATTCTAAATTGGTTTCCGAAAAACAAGAAATGCATTACTCCTGGAAGCAATGTCACATCTCTCATCAAATCTCTTCCACAACATCAAATTCTCATTTTTCTCGGCGCTCTCAGGAAACGTGCAGAGTATTCTTGACGATGAGTGCTCTTCCTTGAAAGCCGAAAGTTTTATCGATAAATGACAGTTTTTGCAGAAATGCTTTGAGACTGGTTATTGAGAGAAGTTGAGTGAAAAACAGGATGAACTTTTCGTAGTAACAGAGAGAGCACATGAAGTTAGGGAGATATGCCGGAGATAGATAGGGAGATATCAAAATGCGAATGCGAGTGAAATGAGGTACAGGGAATACGAACCCGTACTGTTAGTAAAAATCTTGCTAGCAATCGCAAAATTGTGTTATAAATGGATACAATCGAAGAGGGTGTATCTAATCGGCCGATAGTCGTCAGTCCGTCGACTACACTCGAGACAACAGAACGGCCAATTTTGAAATGTCCCGTCTCAAGTGGAGTCTGTCTACCGGCTTCCGGCTCTCGATGGCCTACGTAGCTCTGCAATTTTCGGCACATCACATCCAGCTCATCTTCGGCATCTGCAAGCGCTTCCAGCGTCTCTACGTGCTGTTCCGCAGAGAGCGCGCGCTGCCTCCAGTAGTTTATTCTCTCTGCTCCACCATCGAGAAAGCCGTCCTGATTTTTTCACAATTTTTAGAGAACCGAATCTTCAAAGTTATTGTTTTTACGATTTTTCAATTCATGCTCGAACATCATCCAGGATCTAAAACGTGGTGTGTCAGATACCGAGCGTCCTGTTCACTTGGTCTGTCTTTCTTGAAAAAACAGACTGGTGTGCGCCCTCCTCACAAGACCTAGAGTTCATGTCGGTCACATGTAAATTACCAGAAGGCTTGGATAACAGGGCACAGCGATCGAAGAGTGAACAGGACGCTGTTTATACTGGCCACACTACGTTTCAGATTCTGAAACACTAAAAAAAAATATACTCACAGGTGCAGATCCGAGGTAAAGGTGGGATTTCGGTGAATTTCTCGGTGAAGTTGAATTTATCGCATATTGTTCTGTAAACTATAACCCACGATAAGCGGCACGTTATCAGCCGCGTGAAGGCGCCCTCTAGCGTACACCGATCGTTCAATCTTGCGCACTGCAGAAAATGACCACTACGCATTTTAATTTTTCGATCTTTTTTCATCCGAAAGCTGTTCACTCATATATAGAGACCGGAAAAACGCAATGCGCATTGCTGATTCGCAAGACATACACCGATTTTGTTGCGCTTTGTTGCGGAATGGAATCTTTCCAAGTTTCGCATTGCGGATTGAAATGGTCTTGCGCTTTCGAAAAAGCATTGCTTTTTCGAAAAAGCAATGCTTTTTCGAGAAAGCGCAACTCTTCTTGTTTATTCGTTGTGTTTTGAGCGGCTTCTCATCTCAAGTAGGTCACTCCGTCTATCTCCTTGATTCGCATGGCGACTGGTTGTGTTCCGGAATAGAGGAACCAACGTCTAGAGTTCGACCCCTTTTGAGGTCTTGTGTGCTTTTGCACCTTTCTATTTCACCCTACTAATTTTTCTGGAGCAGGGACAAGCTAGGTTCGAGATTGATAGATCGCGATGTCAAAAAGACTGTCATTCATAACACACTGAGATACTCCCACTTGAATAGAAGTCGTGTGGAAAATCCAAAACCAAAACCATTCCCCATCTGAAAGGGGATGGTGATGGAGCGAGGATGGGAAATCCGATTCTCCGTCTGTTTGGATTTGATAATCAGAAAATGACGGCGTTTTTATGATTCCTGACTTAAAGGATCTGGCACCCCCTCACTCATGACAGGTGGAAGGAGCCAGCTGTTAGGATAGTGCTCTATTTGACAACACAAGGAACCTCTACAGAAGGAGAAAGAAGCTGTCACTAGGAGAGAACGAGAGAAAAAAATTGTGGAGTTCGCCTGGATGAAGTTTTGGATACGTCGCTTTTGAATGCAAAACCACAGTAGCCATGCACCACCCTTTAATATATGCCAACTTGCGAGCAACATTCGGCCCCACACCTAACGTGATTCAGGTATTTAATCGAATATCGCACACCATCCCAGGAGCTTTAGTCCTTCTTAGGCAGAGGTCTACACTCCCATTCAACGAAAACGTGGAGAAAAACGGTGAAAATTGAACGAGAATCGCATTCAAATGGAAGCTGTTGCGCTTTCTCGAAAAAGCAATGCTTTTTCGAAAAAGCATTGCTTTTTTCGAGAAAGCGCAAGCCATTTCAGTCCGCATTGCGGAACTGCTTGCACTTTGACCTTTCATTGCGGATTCAGAGAAAAAGCATTGCTTTTTTCCGGTCTCTACTCATATACATGGGCTATATTCAGTTATCCGTACGGTACCATTATCCGTACGTGTGAAATGAATTGAATTACGGTAGTTTCAACGTACGGATAATGGTACCGTACGGATAACTGAATATAGCCTATACATGATTGATTATTTTGCGAAACGACAGAAAGCTGTTGCTTCAAAGATGGCACCTCTACGGATCATGTCGCGGAGGTTCTCGTTGCTCTCGTAGATCAAGCGCACTTCAGCGTCTACGTCTGGAGACTGCTGCGCTTTCAATTCTGCAAAAAAAATGCACATGATGCTCGAACATGCAATAAGATGGCATATTTCGAGTAGTAGATAGACCAACATGGAATAATTGGAGTTTTTGAGTTTTTAGGCCAAGTCGTCCAGTTACTTCCGGACGGTGTGATATAGACTATTTATCAATCAACTATTCAATGCGCTGCATTGTGGTTTCAGACGAAAAAGCAAACCTTGATACAGTTGATAGACACATACGCCGACAAGGATCAGAAACATCAAAAACTTCATGGCAGCAAAGAATAGTCGATCTCGGCACTTTTGATCTTCGGACCACCAGGTGAAAACTCTGATAACTATTGCATTGAGGAACTTTTGTCTGATGCATCATTTATTTTCTCCTCACTGTCTTCAGAAGAGTGAAGAAATGTTTTGGCTAAAATAAACATCAACAGTAAATCATCAAAACTGATCGCACTCTTTTGTATACTAAAGGAAAGTCTCCATAACGCAAAAATACTCACGGACAGTCATCGTAAGCTTGTATGCCGGAATCAGTGGCTATGAAGAGAAAATTGATAGTTGCGCTGACCAACACAAAGTGCTCGGAATGCTGAAAGGCATGAATTGATCAACTACATGTACATGCCCTACTTTTGAAGCTACTGAAAAAAAGTTAAAGGTAAAGTTATCCGGAATCAAGCGCTCCTCGCTGCCGGGACCCGCCGGTAAGGCCAGCTGTTTATTTAGGACTACAACACCCGCGGTGCCCCAATTCGACGTGGGTGCGTACCTTTTCGCATGAATGCTACCAATACACCGACCCCGGGGGATAGTAGGCTTGGTTGACCCTGGCGGGGATCGAACTCGGGACCCTTCGCATACCGAGCAGCGCTTACACCACTCGGCCATCACGCCTACTGAAGCTAATGAGGATTCACCGATTTCTTGCCTTTTCCAGCTGAGTCCAGTGTTGCCTTCTCGCCGCCTGTGCCTCTCACGAATACTGCGAATGTGATTCAAATAGTGATTCAAAACAGAATTCTATCATCGATAGACAAGTGGATTTTTATCAAAAAAGCTTCAGTTCAGTGTTTTTCCTTGCAAAAAAACGTCCTGAATCGCCAGCCTCGAACACAAATTATCGATCAGTCTCCGATAATTTCCAACGACAAGATCTCCAAGAATAGAACGATGTTCATGGATAGCTGAATCATCACCTTGGAAGCCGTAGTGAATAGTGAGAACCACGTGGAGAGCGAAAGGCAGCAGAGAGGCCATCAGAAACTGTCCATGGAGATCGCAAACGTAAGCCTTTTTTATTTGCTCACTGTCAATTTCGCCTCCATCTGATCTTAAAAATGAGATTTTTCTGTGCTGGCGTCGTATGAAAAAAACGAGAGGTTGAATACGTAACAAACTTTTTTTCACTTTTCAAGCGACGCACTTTGAGAAGTGAGGGCGTTCAAAAATAGATCAAATTGTAGAAGAAAAAAAAGAAACTAAAAAGTATTCTATGCCTGGCCCTAATGGTGAGAACGCTTCTCTTGACTTCAAATGTGCTTTATCTCCTCTGACAAGAAGTAACTTACACACAGTTTTGCTGCAGAAATCGAACTTGGCTGATAATTAGTACAGTGATAGTGCATACATTGAGTGGGTGCACCACAATTTGTTCTGTTTGACAAAGAGCCACAATTGATTGACCATCTGTAAAAATGTATCTTTGCTCGTGTGCCGTCCTCGTATAGCCGGCCGAGAGCCTTTAGTTCATCCGGCTACACTTGAGACAACAGAACGGCCGATTTTTGATGAGACATGGAAACCTGGTGGATTGTCTAAGTGTACTCGGTTGAACGTTGAGGCTTTCAGACGACTATATCGATCATTTGAGCTGCTGCAGTAAATATGTTACCACGAGTGCACTCGAGATTTTACCGAATATTTCAAGCATGAACCAAAAAAGTACAACTTTAGACAAACTGAAACATTTTGAACTCTTGTACACCATCATGAGAAAAGAATAATGATGAAATGGAATCTCCTTCAATGTTATTCATGGATGAAGGAGCTGTGTTTTTCTATATCTGTTCGTTTGTAACGCTCAATAGTGCCAAAACTGATTGTGGGAACAACGAAAAAGTAAAGTTTTTTTATAATGAAGACCGGCGAGAAAAATGAAAATCGCAAATAAAAATAACATGTTGCGTCGGAATTGTAAAAAGCAGAACAAGAGATGGCACTCAATCTCAGAGAATCAGCATTATCAGCTGGACTGAAAGCTGAAAATGTTTTTGTTTACACGCAACTCCTCGTCAGTCCACCCCTGCTTATGGCGTGCGAGCGCGTGCAAGCCTTGCACGCTCTAGGTAACATCGACCTCGACCAGTCCTATGGAGGAGAAAGAAGAAGGATGAGAGAGAGAGAGAGACAGAGAAAGACAGAGAGAGAGACACAGAGAGAGACAGAGAGAGAGAGAGAGAGAGAGAGAGAGAGAGAGGAGAGAGAGAGAGAGAGAGAGAGAGAGAGCGAGCGAGAGAGAGAGAGAGAGAGAGAGAGAGAGAGAGAGAGAGAGAGAGAGAGAGAGAGAGAGAGAGAGAGAGAGAGAGAGAGAGAGAGAGAGAGACAGAGAGACAGAGACAGAGAGAGAGAGACAGAGAGAGGAGAGAGAGAGAGAGAGAGAGAGAGAGAGAGAGAGAGAGAGAGAGAGAGAGAGAGAGAGAGAAAGAGAGAGAGAGAGAGAGAGAGAGAGAAAGAGAGAGAGAGAGAGAGAGAGAGAGAGAGAGAGAGAGAGAGAGAGAGAGAGAGAGAGAGAGAGAGAGGCTCTCATTCTCTCTGAGACCAGCAGCTGTGAGCTAGCCGCTCAATAGCCTTCTAAACAGACATTCTCATTTGAAGCATTTTCGAAAAAATCACATTGCACACTGTGCCCCGATAGCGGTAGATGTAATATCATAATTATTTATAGACAAACAGCTAGCGTAATGAGTGTATGCAGTTTACTGTCAGTCACAACTTTGCGTTACTAGACAGTTACTGGATCCTTTTTATCATTATTGAGGAAACAAGAGAACAATGGATGTGATTCTTCATTACAGGTTTTTTTTTCAAAAAGAAGGCAGCCTCTACAGTAATCGAATCTCATATCCGGATCAAGTGGCCATGGGCCAAAATGGGACTCTTCATGTAGACAGAGTCTGATGCCTCAATTGCTCGGAAGTAGCTCCATTGAGATCATTGACGGGACTCTGCAATTTCGGTTGACATTTTGTGATCTTCATTCCGGAGTACTGAACAAATCTCACACAAAATCTCGTGTCGGGATCACATGCAATCTTTTGAGTTGGAACAGCGGGGTTTTGCAGTGCCGACAAAGGGCTTGAGAGGTCTGAAAATGATTAGTGTCCAGTCAGTAGTCGTCGGGGTCGGTCAACCGGGCGTTTTATGAGTAAATGCTCCAGAACCAGAGACACTGTGAAAATTTTACGCTTATTCAGTCGGAGCGACTCACTCAATTTCGTGCGTTCTGAATTATTTGGATCGTGTTGCACTGCGGAGGACAATATCTGAGCGTGAAAATTTTTCGCAAATATTCTTACTGCTAAAATAACAAGTGTCAATGGATTCGATTGATGAGATAACTTGACGAAATGTGCCACTGTGAAAAGGAAAATGAGCACAAGAAAAAATAGAGAAGAAAAGTAAGCACAGTGAAGAAAGAAAGAAAAAAAGAGAGAAAAAAGTCAGCACAGAAACAGTAGAAAAGAAAGGAACTCGACCGACATTTTTCTGGCAGAGAAATGAGATGGAATCAGACCTGTCAATCGGACTCGTGATGTTTTCATCGAAGTCGAACTGCTGGCGTGCGGCGAGAATATGTAGAATCTGAACAAATTGATCAGTCAACGTTTTCGAGAAATTGGAAGAAAAAATCAAGTTTTTCTGTTACAGCAAACTTTCGCAACTTTAAAAAACGACAAATCTCGCAAATTGTTGTGACACGCGAACAACCACGCGAAAAAACCGAGACAGAGTTCGAAAGCAAACAAATATTGTCGACCGAAAGTTGTGAGTCTGACAGAGTCCACTTGGTACAAGATACTCGTACGTTCCGTGTCCTATTCTCTGTGCCTCTAAAAGCAAAATCGGCCGTTATGTTGTCTCAAGTTGACTCTGTCGGATTCAAGGCTGTCGGTAGATTACAAGTGAGCAGATGAACAAAAAGTTCTCGCTGCAAAAAGATTAGAATCGAGCTGGGCGCACGAGTTAGCAGAATGGAAGAATGTCCGCCATCTCGCTCGGCTTTTTCTGTATGGAACATGCGTCCAAGCAATTACAACTAGTTCTCTTCTGAAAGCTCACAAGGAGCTTTGTTGCATGGGATAAGGCAGGAACAAGGTGGGCCAATCTATCTGTATGAGTAAAATACTTACTTAGATACTTAGACGTCCAGTTGTCGACTTCAGTAGTTACTTCAGTGCTGGACACATGTCTTCCAGGTTTTGCGGTCTTGGGCTTTGGAAGCCCAGTGTCCGCTTGGGGTTGTGAGAGGTTTGAATGAGTCGCTCCAGCGTGTAGCTGGGCGACCCAGTGTTCTTTTCTTCTCTCTGGGTACCACAGGGTCAATCTCGTGGCCCATCTGTCGTCTGTGTCGTCGTATCACATGACCGGCCCATTGGTGCTTCGATCTTTTCATGAATTCTTCGATATCACGTATTCCAGATTGCTTGCGCATATCTGTGCTGCGAAGATTTTGTTGCCACTGTGATCTCCGACTGTGACCTAATAGAGACCGCTCTAGGGGCGCTGATGTTGTGCGCACCATTGTGGTCATTATTGTTTTGTTTGTAGGCCATGTTTCGGAACCGTAGCATAAGGCTGGTACTACATTGGAATCGAATAGTTGGGCTCGTAGAGTAGTGTCGGAGACCAATGTTGTAGCTTCTTTGATTCTCCCCAATGCTGCCCAAGCGGCGCTCCTTCTTCTATTCATTTCTGGTTGAATTTCCAGGATTCATAGAGAGCCTTCGACCCAGGTAAATATGCTGTCAGAGTCGCTTAGGGGGTTTGGTCTAGATTTATTGCGTCTACTTTTGCCCATTGATTCCTCATGACTTCCGTCTTTGCTTCGATTGATCGAGAGTCCGATGGATTTGCCTGCTTCATTGAGTTCATTGAGCATTGTCTGAAGCTCGGGCGGGTCTTCGCTGATTAGCGCAATGTCGTCTGCGAATCGCAGGTTCGATAGTTTTTTCCATCAACAAGGATTCCTCTATCGTTCCAATTGAGATCGTTCATGGCGTACTGTAGGGCATTAGTGAAAAGTTTTGGGGAAATCGTGTCTCCCTGGCGGACACCTTGCCGATCGGTATCACGAGGTCTTTGTGGAATAGTTTTAGCTTTGTGTTTGTGTTTTCGTTGCACTTTTCGAGTAGATTTATGTACGCAGGTTCGATACCTGCAGTGTGGAGGGAGTTGTATACTGCGTTCAACTCAACGGAATCGAATGCTTTCGTATAGTCCACAAAGCATATGAGGAGAGGTTGCTTGTATTCTTTGTACTTCTCGATAACTTGAGAAAGGGCGTGGATTTGATCCATGCAGCAAAAGCCGCGTCTGAATCCTGCCTGTTCTACTGGTGAAAGTCGTCGAGTGTTCTCACCAGGCGATTGAGTATTATTTTGGTGAAGAGTTTGTACAGCTGAGAGAGTAGAGCTATTGGTCGATAATTTTTTGATATCTGACCGATCTCCTTTTTTGAACAATATCACGGTACGGGAAGTTCTCCATTGCTGAGGGATATCTCCTGCTCGTACATATTTTGTGAAGAACTTGGCTACAAACTGGTTGATGTTCTGAGCTCCTGCTTTGAGAAGATCACCAGAGATATTGTCTGGGCGTTAGCTGTTTTGGATTTCAGTGATTGTATAGCTTGCCGTACCTCAGATGGTAGGATTGATGGGATATTATTCGGTGAAGGTGTGGGAACTCGGGGACAGGTATCGAAGAGCGATATAATTGCGTGTAGAAATCTGTAACTATCGCTTCAATATCCGATCTGCCAGTTTTTGGTTGGCCATTTTTGTCTTTGAGAACTGTTGTGACTGATCTTTGAGTCATCAGGTCTCGTTTGCATCGTTTGATGCTCGTTCGCTGTTCGGCAGCAGCCATGATCTTTGCATCTCTGTACTCTTTCAGGGCTTTTGACACTGCCAGGCGGCAGAGTTTGTTCATTTATTTTTTATTTTATTTATTTTATCAAACCATCACATACAAGGTACAACATACATATAAGAAATCAGTGATGTGTTTGATGGTTTCTCCGTCGCGTGTGGGCGATCTCGGTTCGGGCCAAACCGATTGTTTGCTCAGTTTCCTAGACGTATAAAACTATTTGGGAGAAGAGATTTTCTCCCCATTTTTTGGATGCATTTTATCAAAATATGAGGAGGCATATCAACAGTATCATATCAGACTTTTCAAGAGGTGTAGATGTAGGGTTTTGATGCAGGGCAGCTCTTTTTGAAGTAGCGCTGAGGACATTGGGGCCTAAACGGCGCTCAGCTCGTGACTGAGGAATTGTGGACAGTTCCGCACATTTTAGTAGGTCTTCACATAGCAGCTCATATTCGCGTGATAGGTCCTGCTCTTCTCGCCATGGGTGCGTGGCTATCCATGGTTTCTAATGCGCTTGTATCGTATACGGTGGTATTTCGGATATGCTGGACGGTGGGTGTCTTTGCGGTGTACCGTTTCCTTATATTGATTTTGGCACGAATGAGTCTGTGGTCTGATCCAGTTTGAAAGCTTGGAACTACTTGACGTCAAATAGACTACTCTTTCTATTAGTGAGGAATATGGTCTATTTCTGAACGAAAAGTTCCGTTGGGATGTGACCATGTCCATCGTGTGCCTTGGGGTTTGAGGAATTGGCTGTTGCCATGGAAGAGTCCGCATGCGTTCAGGAGGTCGATCATCCGATCACCGTTATCGTTGGTTTTTCCCTCGCCGAAAGGCCCGACTCTTGGGTTCGATCTATACGGGTCGTTGATTGTGGCATTGAAATCTCCACACACTATCTTCATGTATGATTATCCGATTTATGATCTTCTCCAGGTCAAGATAGAATTCATCTTTTTCCTGATCTGAGGCTTCCGAGGTGGGGGCATATGCATTGAAGACTGATATTTGTATGCCTTTTACTCGGATCAGGAGGGTGGCGAGGCGGGGACTGTGGATATTGGTGGATTCAACGAAGGGTTCTACTGATCGCTTAACAAGAAAACCTACTCCGCCGATATTCTTCTTTGGTACTTTCGCACCGATGGCCAGAAGCCTACCGTCGGATGTTTTTCGAGTGTCGTCGTGATGGGCTTTGGTTTCTTGTAGGCAGAGGATATCGTAATTGAGTTTTTCGGAAACATGAAGTAGTGTTTCGAGGTCGCTTTTGGACGCGATGGTGCGACAATTGTAAGATGATACAAAAAGACAGTGGGCGTGTCGGGACTGGAGGTTGTGTACTTGTGGTTTTATGCGGCGGTTATTATCTGCAGGTCCCTTCGGGATTCGAGTCGTCCTCGTACACTGAGGAGACCCTCCTCCGTCTGCGCCGCTCCGGACCCTCTGTTTATTACATGTTTTGGTGATTGAATGCACCGACGTTCGGGTTACAGCCCATTAAACGCCGGGCCTCCTAAAGTTGGCCGGGATTTCTCCGTTCACCCCCACACCACGTTGAGGTTTTAGGTCGGTCTTCGTGGGAGATGAGTAAAATACAGAAAAAAAGTATGAGCAAATGTGGGACACAACGTTCACCTCTCACCGTACAATTCAAACGAAAACCAATAATGATGTCACACAAAAACCTCTATACATTGCTGTACGGCTCCGAATATGAGTACTTTTTCTCAATTGCTTGATTTCAGGTGCAAAAGAACATGCTTCATTTTTCTATGAGTCGATGAGCGACGCAGAAGTGCAATGAAATCAGTTCATGTCTGTCTCTATTTTCCCCTCTTCTCTCACCCTACAGTAGTCGGCGGCGACCTGATCGTGAGTACACTGTTCCTAAATCAGTCAACAGTTTTATCTTCGGTCGCGATGTGATAATTGTTTGTCTTTCAGCCTTGAAAAAGGAGAAGAACGACACCGTTCTTCATGCTTATTCATTCTTCATTCATAATCTTCATGGCATTACCCGTTGTCAAAGTATCAAAGTCACAGTAACAATGAATTACAATTTCACGCAGGACCACGTCAAAATAGGTCATTGTACTATACAAATTAAGTGCGAGGTAAAACATATTTCTGTCATATCACATGAATTCGGAGAAGATTTCAAAGTCGCAAGTGAAAACGTAGAGAGTAGAAAGTGAGGCACAATGGAAACCAGTATTGCTAGCGAGACTATTGCAAAAGTTCAGTAAGAAGTTAGAAGTTGAAACATAAATTCAGTTCAAGTGAAAAAAGCATTTCATGGAGTTAAAACTGGCTCTCACCCTGAACAGTGGTCAGATTACGGTTTCCGAATTTCGCGACTCTACTGAATTTTCGCGTTGCATTTCAGATGCACCAGTCGCTTTCGCAGAAGAAAGATAGATTTTATTGAAATCAGAAGTTGCGATTCTCAAGTCTAAACTGAAATTAGATTCGTAATTATCAAATTTATCAGAACGCGTAAGTAGTAATTTGTTTAGCTACCAGTGTGAGTAGAGATCATGTATTTTCGAAGTGAGATCTGCACTTTTACTAGGACTCAGAATTCAAATACTCTGATAGAAAGCCGTGTTTCAAATCTGAAACACTCGCAACGAGAGAGGAAGGGATAAAATATCTACTGATCAGACACTCGACTTCGGAACCTTGATGTTCATTTCATATTCAGCGCCGCTTTGAGAACTTCCTTCACAATCTCCAGGCGCTGCTCAGCGTCCACGGCGCGTTCTCTCCAGCGCGAATTGTCTTTAACCTTCTCGAGGTCATCGGCTTCCTTGTCAGTAACAGCCTGAAAACCAATTTTCATCAAGGTCGGATAACTAGGTTGGATTCTCAGGGGCGACAGCGGATGAACAATAATGCAAAAATTGTTTCCCCTCCCACTCGTGCATGTTACATACAGTGTGTATCGTCTTTTTTATTTCACATTGGACGCGCACAAGATGAACTCTTGGTCTTTCTAGTCAATAAAAACCCGAAA
>CAVOJK010000292.1:0-18922 GCA_963695495.1 Hololepta plana | reverse complement strand
ATGAACATGCCCTGAAATTTTGAATTCTCTCTGAATTTTCAGCCACTGCCGTTTGTGGGTCGCTGCGTCCAGGGTAAATATGATGATGCTCTTATCGAATTGGATTATTGCATGCTCTCACCGAGAGCTATGCCTATGAAACGCCTTGTGAAGGTTGATTGCATTCGTTCTTGGCGCCAAACTAAAACACACATGCTGCTGAACAAACCTTTTTCATTGACTAATTCTCTGAACAAGTAGACATACGGAACATGTTCTTCGAATTCTCATCTTTCTAGAGATCTTGATCATGACGTCTCCGGGCGAGTGGTTTTCTTATGAAAACAATATAAGAGGAGAGAAGAAATAGAGCTTCGAAAGTTCAGTTGGAGCCAATGCGAATCTCACAGTCACATTCGACGGGCAAGCTGCAACCTACAAATGCCGTTTTTATAATCATGCTGTTGCGCTAGAGGTATAGTCACTCGGGGGCAGTAAGTCCATCTGTGATATAGTCGCCTGCTTGAAGCAGTGGAACGACCGATTTTCACACTGAAAAACAAAGAAGTGAAACATAAATCGGTCTGATAGTTCTTTTTCTAGTGACCTCTGACGGACACACGTGGCAAAAAGAGGGCCATATCCAGTTAACTGTAGGGTACCATAATTCGTACGTCTAAATGCCATTAGATTACGGTATGATTCAAAGTATGGGTAAAAATCGCTACGAAAAAAATGATAATGACCAATATAAAGTGTTCCATGAAAATTTATCAAAAACTCTCGAGTTGAGGGTATCCCTGATACTTGTCAACTTGGAGAACACACTGTGCGCGTTGGAGCGGAGCTCGTGAGTTTTCTGTGCATTTTTTATCGGTAGGCACCTGTACACCTATGTGATATGCTGAATCAAGAAACACTCTGAATCATCCTTCTGTCAAAAATTATCGAATGAGTCTACGGATACTGTTGATTGGACTGATCAAGAGCTTTCTTTCACTTCCAGCCAAAACCCCTGATTGGAACTTGCGTGAGAGACGAGTATGATTACCCTTACCCAAATATTACTGGTTGCAACTTCCAAGGAACCGTGGTTGGTGTTTTTTTTTTGAATTTTTCTCTCTTGAGATCAGACATATGACTTTACAGCTCAAATGATCGGAAAACCCGCTTTCCAGATTCCTTTCAATGAGTCAACTGTTGTTGAACACATGAGAGTGACGTGCTCCCTCGGCAGACAAGGTTTATAGTCGACCGAGAGCCGTGTGTCCACAGAGTCCGCATGAGACAAGCTACCAGGCCGTTTCATGTCTCATTCTCCATGTTACTCAATGCAAAATCGGTCTTTTCTCGGCCGTTCTGGTGTCTCAACTGTAGCCGGACGGACTTACGGCTCTCGGCCGACTATATCTCATTATCATTAGTGTTGCTCTCGCATTCAACCTTTTATCGGGTTCCACAGTGGAACTTCCACTTGACTGCTCATGTGGAGAAATTCGTGAAATCTGAAAATGTGTGAAACACAAAAAAAAACGGAAAAAATGAAAGAAAAAAGATGAATTTACAAAATTTGATAAGGTCAGCCGCAAAAGGTGTAAACTGAAAATTGATGAGATTGATGAAACGATCTGGAATATTAAATGGAAATGAATGGAAAAAAAGTAAAAAAAAATAAAAACAATTAAAGGAGGAATCATACCGATCGTAATCTCTCATCTAAACATTGTTGTGCAAAACGCGGAGCGTTATGTCATTTCGCAGAGTGGGCACACCAAAGTGTCAATCTGCTGAACAGAACAATTTGGTGTGCCAATATGCCAGATGACATAACGCTCCACATTATGCACAACAATGTTTCGCTGAGAGATTACGATCGGTATGACCCCTCCTTTAAGGCCAGCCACAATGTCGGCGGTTATGGCTCGGCCACTCGCTCATGGTGGCAAAAATTGCCTGATTGATGGCAAGGAGTACAAAAGTGGTGAGTTTTTTGTTCTTTTTTCTCCGTGTTTTTTTCCTATTTTCTTCATCTAACCAGCTCAAAAATTATACCCCAAACACCTTGGGAGATGGTTACTAAAACGTGACCCGAGAAGTATTGAACTATCGACTCAAGGTATGGTGACGTTGAACAACGTGTATCGTGAATAAAAAAAAACTTTTTGTTGCTGCACGATGTTACTACGACAAATTGCGAGAATGGGAATAATTTCCAGAAATGTACGAATATTTTATTCACAATCATTACTTCCTATACGAATGCTGGGATGGAGATTTGACAGTCCAGGTGATACTATTTTTGTCAATAAGCAAAATTTTCACGTCTGCTATCCAGTCACAAGATGGTGGAATTTGGAGGTCCAAAGAAAGTTTGGAGGGTTGACCATTGTCTATCGATTTTTTGCGTCAAATTGATCTTCGCATGTCGAGAAGACTTTCTTTTCCCATGTTTTGTATCCTGTGTAATTTTTGGGAAAAATCCAACTTTTGTGAGCAATCTTTCCAGGGAAAAATGTATACTGTATACGTGTTTGAATATCTTGAAATTTCACTGTTTTCGAAAAGGAGAATGTGTGTTCCAGAAATGCATCTACGAGCCTTTCTCTCTCGAGCTGAAAGTTGGCGAATCAAAATACGCTCATAGTTACTCGTTCAGGTAATCAAGCAAGATACAAAAAACTATTCGTAGATCGAGGTTGTTATGTTACCATCAGGTCACTCTGTAAGCCAGAAACATTCCGAGGCAATATCAGTTCCAGGCAACAAAATATTTTTCATTGCATTTAATGAAGACTAGCGATTGAGGCTATTGTCTCTGACCGCTACTGTTCTTTTCACACGTTGAACAGTGATACAAATTAATTTCGAACGAGCCCCGAAGTTATTCCTATTTTCAGCTGCCTCAAGCTCAAAGATGGAAGAGTTAGCTTTGTTGCATATCCTCCAGAGAATTGAGCGAGTTCTCTCGGTATTTGAAGTGTTCCAAACTCGAAAAAATTGAATAATACGATAAAGATCGAACTGAGCTGTTGACAGAGCTTCTCACAAAAAAATGTTGATACTGTACATCTTATTTGAAATTATATCGAAAATTGACAGTTTTTCATCTTTTCTCTCGGCTTGTTGTATTTTTATGGTAAAAACTGTTTTTGATATGTAAGTCAGAAGATCTATGCAAGAAACCTCCTTCTCCATCTGTTTTGCGAACTTCCCCGTTTGCCCTCTCCCATGTGGCCTCTATTGCCGCAAAATTGCCAGATAACTTGTAAGAACTCTCACGTTTCTTGAAATTAGTTTCGATTTACAGTCCTGGACTGAATTTCTACGCCAGTCTCTCTTCTTCCCCTGGTCCCGGATTCTCGCTTCTCTTTCATTTTCTCCTCTTCCTACCGTAATCGACCATGGCCGAGCCAATCAACGGTTTGAGACGCCGGCTAAAGCGAATGTTAGCAGGTTAGCGATAGTTTCTACGTTTAAAGGGTGGTGCATGGCTACTGTGGTTTTGCATTCAAAAGCGACGTATGCAAAACTTCATCTAGGCGAACACCACAATTTTTTTCTCTCATTCTCTCCTAGAGACAGCTTCTTTCCCCTTCTGTAGAGATTCCATGTGTTGTCGAATAGAGCACTATCCTAACAACTGGTTCCTTCCACCTGTCATGAGTGAGGGGTGCCCGATTCTTTAACGGTCGAGCGCCATACTACACTTGAGACAACCTTACGGGGGCCGGTTTTAGCATAGGGATCCACTTGAGTAAACAGCTGGCCTCACCGGCGGGTCGCGGCAGCGAGGAGCGCTTGATTCCCGATAACTTTTACTTTCCCTGTATTCACTTGAGAAAGACGGCCAGGTCGCTTGTCTCATGTGAGTTTGACTGAACATACTGCTTTCGCTCGACTGAACTGATAATACGGTAGTTTTTCTGCTGAATTCACGGGTGGAGTCGATTTCTGTCGCATGAAGTCACTGTCGCAACTGTCTGTTATAAAAGATTTATGACAAATGATTTTAGGTGGCGGCGGCGAGACAACTTCCAACTCTGAGATGTCGGGTACTGGAGGAACAACTGGGGCGGTACGACGGCTGGCGGTGGCGGCACTACTATGACCGAAACTGCAGGAGGTTCGCATTTTCAGCTCGAGATTTCTGCTTCTTATTTTTTCCATATGCGCTTGAGAAGCGGTGATTTGAAAAAAATGGAAGAATACAGGGATTCCGAACAGTTACTGGTTCATCCGATTTTTTCACATTATCGAACTTCACAGAACTTCTGCGGGTCTAAACCAATGAGATAATTAACAAAAAATTTAGACAGGTTAGCGGAAAAGCAGAAAAGCTAAAACTGGAGTTCACTACCCGATGAAAGTTGATTTCTCATTGCGGAATAAAAATATTTCCAAGGTACAGGCACAACGATAGACTTTGGTAAAACAGGGATTTTGAGCACAACTTCACAAAATATCATTATATCGCTGAATATCGTTAGAGGTACGAGCCGAACGAGTTAAAGGTACAGGCACAACGATGGGTGGTGCAGTCGGCGCTTCCTGCATGACTACACTCGATGAGAAGGGCTCCAATGGCAAGAAAAAGAAGAAGGATCGCCGTGATATCTATAGAGGCAGCCCGGTTAGC
Source organism: Hololepta plana (assembly GCA_963695495.1). NCBI lineage: Eukaryota > Metazoa > Arthropoda > Insecta > Coleoptera > Histeridae > Hololepta > Hololepta plana. The sequence goes on along the minus strand of CAVOJK010000292.1, from coordinate 14,307 downwards.
AGACATTTTTATTCCTCGGAATCTTTTTTGTTTGGACAATCCACCTCTCCAAGTTATATCCAGGTAGCCTTTTATATTTTATCCAGGCATTTTAGGAGACTCACCTGTGATATTTTTGTGCCTCTCTCCTGCTTGAAAAATCATCTTTGCAGGCTTTCCTCTGCCTCTCCGTCTTTTTCCTCGTTCTCGCCGTCGCTCTACTCATTGTATCCATCGTGTTCGGCGCTATGGTTGTCAATCAAGCACTCAAGCCGGACAACAAGGCTGCACTCAACTTCCAGGTGCGTTAAAGGTGTACTCACACGTTTTTCTGGTGTTGACCCTCGTTTAAAGTATGCGTGCTCTGGTTAATTATTCTCATTGTTGATGAGAATCCATGAAGTTTGAGCCTCAGAAACAGCTGATATGGTCTTTTATCACTTGACGAGTTACTTTCCATGTTGAGCCACCTTTAACGCAAACATTTTTCAGGCGCAACAGGCAGCTGCTAAGCAAGCTCGAGAGCTTGAGGAAGCTGCGGCTGCTGAGGAGGCAGCGAAAGCAGCTGCAGCTGCTGCTGCTGCAGCCGCCGCTGCACCGCTGACGACGACAACCGAACAGCCCTGAAGCTCCGCCCCTTTTTCGTGAATCCCGCCCCCTCGGGAGAAGGATGATCAGTTATCTCCACAGATCATCAACTGTACCTCAACAGTCGGTTCGTGATCGGTGTGATTGCTGATTATCTCTCGCTCCCCAAAAACCCGCCCTCCTTTGAACTCTCCATGAAATTTCGGCCAAAAACTCGTAGATAATGAACCCATTCTCGGCCATTTGTAGTTTATAATCGACTAGACTCACAAAGTTGTAAATATTGTATAATTAGGCGCGAAAAGAACAAGTGTGACATTGATCCTTTGATAACTTGAGTACGATCTAATCATTCTGAGTACGTGCTGAGTTTAGGCCGTATGTGATTGTAACTTTTGCGAGGCTATTGATAAAGTGTGAAGCATTTCAATGGTTCTCATGAGAAAAAGAAAATTGAAGATGAGGGGATAGAGGAACACATGGAACAGACGAGAATGATAAGTAGATTTTAATTTTACCTGTTATTCATGAAGTCAAAATCGTGCCAGTCCAAAAATAAACAGCCTAACTTCAAATTAGGAAAACTGGTGTTTTTCCCCAAAGCAGTGGTCGAGACTCGAGTTTCAGTTCTACAATCTAATTGCATTCCTCGTGGCAATTCAAGGTAGCCTATCGCTTTAGGCGAAAGAAAAACTGGTTTTCTCCAGTATGTGAATTACGCTTAGAGACGAGATAACCGCAACTCTTGGCACCTCCCAGACATAAGTACAAACTCGTTATCGAAAAACTGTAATCCATATCTCGCTTTGTCCTGGGGCTATTACCGTCAAACTTGGTAGAACAATTAATGAGACTGATATCACCGCACACCCCAAATTTCAGCATCATAGCCTCCGGACGAAGCGAGATATGAATTACAGTTTTTCGAAAACAAGTTTGTACTCATTCCCCTTTGGCGAGAAGAGTTGCGATTATCTCGTCTCTAATTACGCTGCTTATGTTTGAACTGAAACTATGATTTTGATTTCAGTAATATCTAGACGTTACCTAGACGAAAGAGTTTATGAATCTCATCATTTTTTGGCGTAGATACATCGACTGACCTGTGAACTCTCTCTCTCTCTCGCCGATTCCCTTCTTCTCTGTTACTTGTTACTTAGCGTACGGAATAAGTGCTATTTTTGACGAAGTTGCCCTCTACAACTGATGCTTTCTGAACTTTTGTCGATTCTCTGTGTTTATCACTATTTCCCCTCATTCCAGAGTCTCTCGAGTTTGTCGCATAGACGTTACTCCTCTCTTCCAGAGCTTTCTGTCTACCGTAACCTCGGGAGTCTCACCTACCGTAATCGATACAAACTCCGTCTACTCCAAGCTCCGCCCACTTCAGCCATGAGCTACTATTATACTCGTAATCGATACTCATATGAGGATCGACTCGATGCAGGTAATGAAATCAGTTCCTCCTTTGTAATCTTAGCCTTCAATCAGGACAGTAGTTCGCCGGGCGATAAAAATTCAATTTGTTCTGCTTTCTCTTTTCAAGAAATTTTTTCCATTCGTGCAATTTTTTTCAGACGATCAGAAGTAGAACAAATGTTCTGGTTCCGAAATCAATTATTGTTGAGAGAGAATCGAAAATAAAATTTCCCGAACCGAGATTGCCCATACGCGACGGTGTCACCATTGAGAGGCGTATGTTATGTCTGATGAATTATTATGAATCGCTTTATCAATCCTGTATACAAAGTATACGATGTGTGCTAGGGCGCAACAATCGGATGAGCGAGATGGCTGTGTCTGTTAGGATGTGCGGTTTGTGTTATGCGCTACAAGAAAAACGGTATGAGATATGATGTGGATAGTCGCAGCAACATTATCTTCTCCGATGAAAAAACTCGGCGCGGCGCAGCTTTCATAACGTTGTTGACGTAGGCCATAGATCAGAGGTACCGGAGGCGGTCTGACTCGTTTCTCCGCCGGGATTCTTCGTTCAGCTCTCGATAGTAGTTGCAGAAATATAGTAGTGCCATAGTGTCCATATTAGATGGTGTCGACTCATATTATAGGCGATAGGCGGATAGAATCAGATCCATGTTGAAGAGGAAAGAGGGAACCGGCCGTGCAAGAGAGAGAGAATAGGAAAGAATGATGTCTGATGAACGGAATGACTATTTACGACAACTAGACTTCAATACTAGTGCCTCAAACTAAGATAAACTTGGTCTGAGCGAAAAACACCGAGTTCGCCACGCGACAGAACACCAACAACTGCATATTGAAGTACCCAACCTTAGGAGCGTTCTGTTGTATACACTTGTCGAGTTGGTTGAATAAAAGAAAGAAAAAGAAAGAAAGAATGAATCAATTTGAAATAAAAAAAGTTCAGGTGGCGGCGAGACCACGACAGACTCGCAGATGACCAATGTCTCTGGCACTGGAGGCGGCACTACGATGGGCGGTACAACTGCTGGCACTTCATGCATGTCTGAAGCTACGAATGCAGGTGGGGGTTACGGTACCGTAAACTGTATGTCAGAGGCGGTTGAAGTAGGGTGGGGTTACGGTAGATTGGATGTGATACTGTATGTTCGAGGCTGCGATTGCAGGTGGGGTGAGGTTACGGTAGCTTGGGTGTGATACTCTAGTTCGAGATTAGAGGGACATTTCGGCAGCTTGTTTGGATAAGGAGCAAACCTTCAAAGTTCTAGAGGCTACAGTGTCTGTGGATTACAGTAGCTAGCTCAAAAGATCATTCTTAGAATGCCGAATATTCGAAAATTTGGTGTTTTTCTTAATTCGTTCTTCAGGAACCACTGCTGGTGGCGGCGCTTCTTGCATGACACAAATTGATGAGAAGGGCAAGAAAAAGGATCGTCGTGACAAGTATCGTGGCAATCCGGTCAGTTGCGAGAGCGCCCGAAGCCAGACATACAAAAGGATCCGAGAGCGCCCGACGCCAGACACTTACTTACTTAGATACTTAGACGTCCAGTAGTCGACTTCGGTTGAAAACTTCAGTGCTGGACACATGTCTTCCAGGTTGAGCGGTCTTGGGCTTTAGAAGCCCAGTGTCCGCTTGGGGCAGTGAGAGGTTTGAATGAGTCGCTCCAGCGTGTAGCCGGGCGACCCAGTGTTCTTTTCTTCTCTCGGGGATACCATAAGGTCAGTCTTGTGGCCCATCTGTCATCCGTTCTTCGTATCACGTGACCGGCCCATTGGTGCTTCGATCTTTTCATGTACTCTTCGATATCACGTATGCCTGACTGCTTTCGCATGTCTGTGCTACGGAGATTCTGTTGCCATTGCGATCGCCGACTGTGTCCCAGTAGTGACCGCTCTAAGGCGCGATGTGTTCGCACCATAGTAGTGGTTATTGTTTTGTTCGTGGGCCAAGTTTCGGTACCGTAGCACAACGCTGGAACTACATTAGAATCGAATAGTTGGGCTCGTAAAGCAGTGTCTGAGACCAGGGCAGTTGCTTCTTTGATTCTCCCTAATGCTGACCACGCGGCACTTCTTCTTCTATTCATCTCTGATGGGATGTCGAGATTCATAGATAGCCTCCGGCCGAGATAGATATAGCTGTCAGAGTCGGATAGGGGAATGTTGTCAAGACTGATTGGGTCTGATTTGGCCCATTGGTTTCTCATGATTTCGGTTTTGATTCGGTTTATCGATAGCCCGATTGCTTTGCCTCTTTCGTTGAGCTCATTGAGCATTATCTGGAGCTCAGCGGGATCTTCGCTTATTAGTGCAATATCGTCCGCAAATCGCAGATTTGATAGCCGCTTCCCGTCTATTCTTATTCCTCTCTCTTCCCATTCGAGATCGCGCATGGCATATTGTAGGGCGTTGGTGAACAATTTCGGAGAGATCGTGTCTCCTTGGCGCACACCTTTGCCAATCGGTATCTCGAGGTCTCTGTGGAACAATTTTAGCTTAGTGTTTGTGTTCTGGTTGCACTTCTCCAGTAAGTTGATATATGCTGGTTCGACGCCAGCAGCGTGGAGGGAATTGTACACTGCATTTAGTTCAACAGAATCAAATGCTTTCGTGTAATCTACGAAGCAGATGAGGAGAGGCTGTTTGTATTCTCTGTACTTCTCGATAACTTGAGAGAGGGAGTGGATTTGGTCCATGCAGCAGAAGCCACGCCGGAATCCAGCTTGTTCTACTGGTTGGAAATTGTCGAGTGTTTTCATGAGACGGTTGAGTAGTATCTTGGTGAAAAGCTTGTACAGTTGTGAGAGTAGAGCGATTGGGCGGTAATTTTTTATATCTGCGCGATCACCTTTTTTGAATAATATCACAGTGCGTGAGGTTTTCCACTGTGTGGGGATGTTCCCTGCTTGGACGCACTTGGTGAAGTACTTTGCTAACAACTGGTTCAAATTTACAGATCCTGCTTTGAGTAGATCGCCAGAAATATTATCTGGACCGTTAGCGGTCTTTGATTTGAGTGATTGTATTGCATTCCGTACTTCTGATGGTAGGATTGATGAGATGTTATTCGCTGAAGGTGTTGGGATCCGTTGGACAGGAACCGAGGAGCGGTATAGTTTTGTGTAGAAGTTTTTGACGATCTCTTCGATATCAGATCTACCAGTTTTTGGTTGACCGTTCTCGTCTTTCAGAACTGTGGTGACTGATCGTTGGGTCATGAGATCTCTTTTACACCGTTTGATGCTTTTTCGCTGCTCGGCAGTTGCCATGATCTTTGCATCTCTGTAATCTTTCAGTGATTTGGACACTGCCTGACGACAGAGTTTGTTCAAAACTGATTTGTCGAGGGATGTTGCTTTGGGGTTTTGATGTAAGGCAGCTCTCTTTTTGAGTAGTGCGATTGCAACGGAGTCTAATCGGCGCTCTGTCCTACTCCGTCCTCTGTCCGTCATTGATAATTTTGCACATTCGAGGAGGCCATCACAAAGTAGCTCATACTCGCGTGATAAGTCTGGGTCTTCATGCCAAGAGTGTAATGCTATTGAGGATTCCAATTTGCACGAGTTGTAGACAGGATATTTCGGATATGATGGGCGATGTGTCTCTTTTCGGTATAATCTTTTCCTGATATTGATTTTGGCACGAATTAGCCTGTGATCTGATCCGGTTTGGAAACCTGGTACCACTTGTACGTCGAATAGACTATTTTTCCTGTTAATCAGGATATGATCTAATTCCGAGTGGGTGGTACCGTTGGGATGTGACCAGGTCCATCGTGATCGTTCAGGTTTGAGGAATTGGCTGTTGCCATGAAAGAGTCCGCATGCGTTGAGGAGGTCTACCATACGATCACCATTGTCATTAGTTTTCCCTTCGCCGAAAGGACCGACTCTTGGGTTTGATCGGAGGGGGTCGTTGATTGTTGCGTTGAAATCTCCGCCCACTATTTTCATGTAGGATTTGTCCGCCTTTATGATCGTTCCAAGTTCAAGGTAGAACTCATCTTTTTCTTGATCCGAGGCTTCTGAGGTAGGAGCGTAGACATTGAAAATGGATATTTGTATGCCTTTCATTCGAATCTTGAGGGTAGCGAGGCGGGGACTGTGAATAGTGGTGGACTCAACGAATGGTTCGACTGATCGATTTACAAGAAATCCAACACCGCCGATATTCTTCTTTGGCACTTTCGCGCCAATTACTAGAAGTCTACCGTCATTGGTCTTTCGAGTGTCGTCTTGGTGGGCTTTGGTTTCTTGAAGGCAGAGGATGTCGTATTTGAGTTTTTCGGATACATGAAGTAGTGTCTCGAGATCACTTTTGGACGCAATTGTGCGACAATTATAAGATGCTACCAAAAGACAGTGGGCATGTCGGGACTGGGGTTGTGTACTTGTGGATATCCTGCGGCGGTTATTATCTGCAGGTCCCTTCGGGATTCGAGTAGTCCTCGTACACTGAGGAGACCCTCCTCCGTCTGCGCCGCTCCGGACCCTCTGTTTGTTACATGTTTTGGTGATTGAATGCTCCGACGTTCGGGTTACCAGCCCATGAAACGTCGGACCTCCTAAAGTTGGCCGGGATTTCTCCCGTTCACCCCCACACCACGTTGAGGTTTTAGGTCGGTTTTCGTGGGAGACGCCAGACACACGCCTAACATACATAGAAATTTGAGAGTACCCAACGACAAACAGACATCAGTTGCGAGAGCACCCAGCCGTAGATACACAAACAAACTGACGAGAGTGCCCTACGATAGACTCAAAATTTTCTTGCCAGACATACATAAATCCCTCCAGGCCTATCTCTGCCTGTCTGTCTTCTTCCTGATCGTTTCGCTCGGCTCTCTCGCTGCATCGTGTGCCTTTGGAGGTATGGCGCTCTATGGAATGTTGCAGCCATCTTCTGCAATGGCTGATGTGAGATTTTTTTACCTTGTTTTTTTTATTACTTTTTTTCCCAAGTTCGGCTGAATCTATCTACATTTCGAAAAGAACTTTTCATTTTTTGTATGTAAGTCTTTCAAAGAATCAAACGCAAAGAAAAAATTTACGATAGCATAATTTTTCAGCAACTAAAAAACAAGACAACGGTGACGACGACCACAGTCACTCCTTGATTGGCAAATTTCATTTCATCTCCGCTCCCATCTCCCAAGCTCCACCCCTTTTTGCTGCGCTATGTGCGCTTATAGTTTTTTATTGTGATTGGCATTGCCATCTCGACACGCCGACATGTTGTGGGAATTTTAAGTCAATGCCGAGAGCCGTTATTTCATCCGTGATCCGATCGATACCGTAGCCCGGTCGCGGATAACGATACGGCTCGCGGACGACTACACATTCATACTAAACGCCGGCTCTGTTGTGGACACTAGGCAAATGCGAGAAGAGATATTATGAGTATAATTTTTTAATAGAGGTGAGATGTGTGTGTATTTTTATAATTATGTAAAATGTTGTGATTAAAAATGTGGAAGACTGAGCACGGAATAAAGCTCTGATAAAGCGCTCGTATTGGTTTTGTTCCGAATAGAGACTACTTCATAATTTTTCCGCTCAACCATACTGTTCATCAAGCTCGCGAGAAAAGAGTTAAAAATCCGTTGCGGTTTCTATTTCGGTTCGCAAAGAAAGTTATTACATTCGGAAGTTCGTTCACAGGAGAAATGATCAAATTTTATCCATGAGTCCGATGAAATGCTGGTTGGGGATTGTTAATTTTTTTTTCTTTTTTAGAGATTGTTCAATTTTTTTTCAAAACTATGAAATGTTTGAAACGTGTTGAGAGCCTTTGCATAAAATTGTTATGTAGAACGCATGAAACAAAGTTTACATTATTTGAACTGGAAAAAAGGCGAGTTTTTTCTGTGATAATGGTTAGGAATACAATGTGAAATGGTGGACAGAATCAAACAAATCGGCATAACAACAAGGCAAAACAAACAGAAAAAACGATGGAGCAAAGTGACATTCTTTTGTGAATGGAACAATTTGTTGTTAGTCAACCGAGAGCCGTGAGTCCGTCTGATTACAGTTGAGAGAGAAGAACGGCTGAGAAAGGACCAATTTTTGCATTGAGTAACACAGAATGAAACATGGAACGGCCAGGTAGCTTGCCTCATGCGAACTTTGTCGGACATACGGCTCTCGGTGGACTATAACAAAAAGAGCTGGTAGCATGATAAAAAAACAAAACAAGGGAAAAGAATTTCGAAGTAAAACTCAAACCGGATGTTTCATGATAGATTATTATTTTACGAGATAATAGAAGTGGATCGACCCTCCCTCAACTATCATCAATTCAATCAGACAAGTTTGAACGTCATAAGTTTGCAATTTACACAGTATGACGAAGAAATGATTGTGAAACGGAAGTTTAGGTGATTGAAGGTCGCAAACTTGGGCTGCGATGGATGTTGTCATATTTATGCTGCTGAAAATCTGTACTTTGTCAGAAAAATGTCTGAAAACCTTACCCTTTTCATGAAAAAACATGCTGATACTTGAAAAGGTCGGAAACACCCTCAAAGGATCGGGCACCCCCTCACTCATGACAGGTGGAAGGAGCCAGCTGTTAGGATAGTGCTCTATTCGACAACACAAGGAACCTCTACAGAAAGAGAAAGAAGCTGTTACTAGGAGAGAATGAGAGAAAAACATTGTGGTGTTTGCTGGGATGAAGTTTTGCATACGTCGATTTTGAATGCAAAACCACAGTAGCCATGCACCACCCTTCAACATGAACATCTGTAGAACTCACTGTGAAATCTTGGATCGGGAATGAGATTGAGAGCCGGAGGTTCTGCGAGCTTGAGAGCTGAAGGAGCGAGAACGAAATAGAGACCACACCCTCTCGCTCTCGAATCAGAAGCGCGATTGAGATCCGCATTTTTCTGCCTGTTTTTACCTGAAATTCACACCTGTTCCCACCGAACGGAGTGTATTTCATGTTTCATTTTGCAATATGTGATGGACTTTTCCGAGAGCATGAATCATACTGAATGGTAAATCACAGGTGGCTTTATGTCATAGAAGACGGCCTTATCGGTGGACCGAGGAAATCTCTGAATGGTTTGTGTTTAAAGGGAAATATAAGAGTTAGAATATGTGTAATGAACAGTGTGAATAGCTGCGCTAAGAGGAAAATCGCAACTAGTTTTTGAAGTTTTTTCATTGTCGATGAGATACGGTACATAAGTAAGTCCTTCAGAACACAGCTGATAGTTTGGCCTGTTTTTCGGCTGGTCCACGTTTTTCTTTTGGGCCGAGTGAACTGCGTGAAAACGTGGTGTATCTCTCATGAACGTCGACTTGATACACCATGTTGCACGGATCGCTTCAAATTCTTGTCTATCGTTTTATGTCTAAACTATACTTTCCTGCGATATTGGTTGTTTCTTCGTTCGAACTCGATATTTTATAGTGTTTAAATATATTTTCTTCAAAAATGAATCTTTATTTGTCCGATTTTTATTATCAAGCTCACGATTCCCTCCGTATCCGTAAGACAGCCGGTGATTAGAATCTGTAACTGGGTACGGTAGTTTGGAAAGTTGCCAATAAATAAGAGTGTTCTATTTCTTCAAGAGATTCGTTCGTAAAAATGCTTTCTTTTTTCTAAATATAGGGGGGCTCACTCCACAACGGCATCCGTTGAAAAGTATCAAAAGTCGTCGGCATTCAGAAACATAAACCTTCTTCACTATATGTGGTGTGCCACCGTACCCCGTAAGCTAAAAAGTATTTTGGAGGTGACTTTTTCAATTGTTGCGCTTCAACCCGAATTTGCACATATGATTTGAGTTTTCCATTTGAAAGCCCATACGCGATTACATGTTCCCGTAGGTTGCCGAATCACAAATAACTACGGACAATGCACGAGAATCCTTCAAACTTTTATTTGTAAAACTCAAATTTGCGCCATACTTTGTTGATGTGCATTCTCTCTTTCTCTTTCTCTAACACACTCTCTCTCCTGACGCATACTGTAAGTTATGAGTGTGACACAGCGGATCTTTGTTTAGTACGGTAGTTCAACCAATTGTTTATTGGGTCACAGGTAAAACCGAACTAAAAATCGGCTCAATAGGAAAAGTCTTTGACGCTAAACTTTTTTAATTTCTGAAATGTGGGTGGAAGTTTTTACGTTTTTGTTTTTCAATTCTTCTTAGTGGTCATTATAACAACCCAGAAAAGACAATTACCCGTTCGCCCATTGCTTTTCTAGAAACTCGTAAGCACCCCTATCTAAATAGGTGTTCTTGATAGGTTTCTTTTGTCTCATGCACTGCTAAATAAGTTATCGCTCGTTTGTGAACCGTATTTGAGTTATTTGCGCGCTTCACATCGTGTAGTATGCTCTGAATACTCTCGAAAAATGTTTAGTGCTGCGAATTATTTTTATTTATCAGAGTCGAGGGCAATCGCGGGCACTCGAGAAGGTTGAGCAGCGCAGCGGTAGAGGTACGTCTTCATTAAACACATACATATAACGATCGTACAGCTTTTAAGATCAAGAAAACTGTGCTTTGCAAGAAAAATTGGATTGATTTAACATTTTGAAATTATCATAAGTTTTTTAAAAGGCCGTCGTATCAATGGGTTGTTCAAATAAGAAGATCAAGTCTTGAGCGATGCCGGTACTATTGTATTCGCCGCTAGTTTCTTTCTGTTCACTACATAGTGGGCTTAAAGAAGTGCTGAGAGCTGGAGCCATCCGGTCATTTCATCCGGTCATTTCCCCTACTGTGGGATCCTCGCTCGCATCTCCAAGAATGAAAGCAAGAAAGCGCGCGCAATCTTGTTGTTCTAACCCTTCACGCACACTCTCTCCCTCTCCCTACTCTCTCCCTTCCCTGCCTGTCACGTCAACTGTGTGGCACAAATTGGAGAGGAATCACTGTCGCCAGCCGTTCTCTTGGGGCGAAAGGAGTGCGGGAGAGCGCGCGTTTTGTAACTTTTTGTATAACTTTTTTTCATAAAAATCGTTTCCGTCATTTTACTCGCTGCTCCCAAGCATCGAAAACTATGTCGAGAACATTCACACGATGATACAGCTCTCAGTACTTCTTTAAGTTCTCAGTTGCAGAAATAAATGACATTCTTTTCAAACTGAGTTCTCGAATTACCAGAGAAGTCAAAAAGAGTGTTGTATCAGTATAAATTCCAGATGCGCTGCGGAAGAGGAAGAAGAAGTGGAATGGAAATGAAGTGGAGATGTGGTAAATGTTGAATTTTTTGTTTTGTTTGTGTTTTATTGTCTCATTTCCAGTCGATGTGAAGCATAAAGTGATTTCTTTGATGTCCTGTTTTCATCGTGTCACTTTCTGTGTCTGATTCAAGATAATGTTGCCTTGAGCACTAGATTTTGAAATACAGAAAAGGTTTTGACACCTATTCCTCTCTCTCTCTCTCTCTCTCTCTCTCTCTCTCTCTCTCTCTCTCTCTCTCTCTCTTCATTCATCCCTATCGTTTCTACTAGAGATATGCTCCTTGCTGTCTGAGAAAGAAGAACTTTTTGTATTTTGTGTTTCAGAAGTGATTTTCAGAGCATTTGCGCATGCAAAGTGAGCTACAGTAACCAGCGTGGGAAAACACCACAAATCCGCCTCACGCTCATACGCGATGCCCTCTTGGTGCCACCACAAAAATTTTAAAATTATTTGATATTGATTTATGATGGAAGCATGCCGAAACTTAGTGTTTGAGCCCACATCTTCCAACTCTTGTGTTTCCCTTTAAGGAGAAAAATTCTCTTTCACCTCTACTGGAAGGATTGCACTTCACGCCAAACTTCTTCTCAGCCTCGGTGCAGATAGCGCGAAGTCTCTGGCAATGAAATCTCTCGCGAGAAGTAGAGAGTGTTCAGTTATCTTTAGAACCTGATCAGCAGTCGACTGAAACTATACATTTTGTCCACAGCTGATAACCGTGTACGGATGACTACGGACTCGGCTTTTTCTGCGGACAGGGTGTTTTTGTTTGTGACCCCAAGAAATCCTTACGAGGAAAACTTAAAGGATCCGGCGTGAAGAAAATGATCAAAGGCTCAGAACACGTAAGGGTCTTGGCCAGGTCGATCACACTTGGAACAAAACCGATGTCGATTTTCTGAACCCCAAAAACGGGCCATAAGTGTCAGGATTACGGTAACTTTAGGTCAATGCTGAAAAAATAATTTGTCGCGTGTGGGGAATCGAACCAGCGATATCGTGGATGGAAGTCAAATGACACAACCACTGCGCTATCACTGCATGCTGTGGGATAGCCTTGTGCATCGTCAAGTACAAGTCAGAGGGGCAGAGCAGAGAGAGCGGGTGCAGCTGTAGAGCTCGAGTGCAACGCGAATTCACCTACCGTCCAAAATGTAGTTTTTCTCTCATATTAGCCCGCTCCTTTTGAATCACCAGTTCGACAGAGGCGAGTGGAGAGAATAAGTTACTCAAAGTGAAGGGAGAGGTAACTGGAACGGGACAAAAATGATTAAAACTTTATCTATGTATAACAGGTCACATGGAAACATATAATTAAATTGGAATCCCAGCCACTGCTGAATTGAAGAAGAGGTCGTAGCCTGAAAGCGGTCCATCTCCTCTCTCTCTCTCTCTCTCTCTCTCTCTCTCTCTCTCTCTCTCTCTCTCTCTCTCTCCCTCTCTCTTTCTTCTCGTTCTCTATCTATCTATCCTATTTTTCCGAAACAAAAACGTACCGTAACCTGCCCGTAACCTGCCGAATGTTCCATATCATCTGGCCGACGGTGGGTGTTGTGGATCACCAAACTGTAAATTCAAGTGAGGCATAGCTCTCTCCTGATTTATCAAGCATATCACCAGATCAGCGTATCTGTTCAGGTCGCCGTCGGACTACTGTGAGGCGACGGAGTGGATAAAAAGGGGCACAAACAGAAACGGCTTCACCTTTACCCTTGTGTGTCTTTCATTTTCTCCACTCTCTCACCTTACAGTAGTCTGGCGTTGACCTTAGTAGTCACCGGGAGACTGTGATAGACGGATTTATCACATACGACAGCTTTGGAACCACTTCAGAACCGAAAAAAGGATGAATTGTATTTTTAAACTATATAAAAGACACCCTCTCTAGTAAGTGCAACGAGATTAAAATACTGTACCTCCTCAAGAGGGTCACTCGAGAATATCCTTGATTTTCGTTCGGAAAAATTTTTTGGTTCGAAACGGTACAACTCAACTCTTATGTACAAAGCGATACCAGGTAAATGTAGAAGCAATACTCACCGCACTTAACCACATAGCATGGAACTTCCACCGTAACCGAGCATCTGAATTGTCAACTGGAAAACTATATCTCAAGCAGGAACTTCTTCCTCTCCATGTCTTTGAGCGACATCTTGAAATACGCTTTGGAGGCTAAATCAGGAGCTTGAACGAACTTTTTCACAACAATATCCGGCCAGTGATAAAAAGTTCTTGTCTAATGGCATGATTATCGGAATTGTTTGTTTTCATTGCATTCTGTCAATTTTTGATGACAGGAATCATAGAAATTATTATCAGTAAAAGCTCCTCCCCTCCCCTCTGATCGTTTCACCAGCTTCATTTCAACGGAATAGAGAATGAACTCACCTAATCTATCAGCTGGGTGCGCTCTCATCGTGCAAAGCCTCCGAGCTCGGTCACGACGTGCACGCATCACTTGCAGATTTTCTGAGAAGGAACCACAAGCAAACACAAATACTATTCGTTTTTTTTTAAATTTCCGGGAAAAGTGGGGGGTCGAAGTGCGGGCTGGAAACCGCTTTTGGACGAGAAATGGTAGAAAAGTGCAAAACTTTCATCATCTATTTTCCTTGTGGAATTCCATCCCCTCTCTCTCTGCCTGATCACAGAAAACAACTCATCTGATTCATCGCCTGGATGTCGGTGTACCGCGCCTTTGCCTTGTCTTTGAGGAATTCACATGCAAAGGCGAATTTCTTCATTGGTCAATAGAAACGTTCAATAACTATTTTCATAGCCTCTCTCTCTCTCTCTCTCTCTTTCTCTCTCTCTCTCTCCCTCTATTTCTTCGAGTTCAAGACTTACCATATTACCGTAACCCAATACACTGTTCTTGTGGTTTTATGCAATTCTATTTAACTGAAATAATTGAAAATAAGCAGAACAAAGGATTTTTGCTGGTGGGAAATCGAAATCATTCCGTTTGTTGATCAGACTCTTCCCGGATTTGCCCAATTTGACGACCTGTACGTGAACACGCTAAATTGGAAATTCACTTGGTGAAATTCACTTGCGCGTGAAGGGTCCTTCAGGGGGTTCAG
>CAVOJK010000291.1:0-24172 GCA_963695495.1 Hololepta plana | reverse complement strand
AGTTTGTTCCGGACATGTCTCGTGACTTGGTTTCCAGCCATTCGAAAATCGTTTTCTCGACTCTGGGACATGTTCATACTTTCTAAACGCTTTCAAAATTCACGCAACAATCTAGCATAATAAATCAGACATGTTTCCAGATACCACTCCCTTGCCTACGTGATTGACCAGCAGCTACATGGCTGGCCCCATTTGTCACCTCTGATGAAAGCTTGAATATCCGAAGACTTTCGGAGTCCACAAACTCATGAAGCTCTTCACAACTATCCTACAGTCTAATAGCAATAGTTATAGTGGTTTGAGCAGACCTTACATAGAAATGGTAAGTGCTAGAGAGCATCTTGACAGTATCAAGAACCACTGAATTCATCGTTAACAGTCGGCTTGTGATCACCGGGCCAGGGATCAATTTTATCGGTGGTGAACGATCAGAAATAATGAATGAGTATTTAATTCATCCAGTAACGACAAAACAGGACAGTTGTGGCCTTCTAGAGGCACCACATACGACTTCAGGTACACCCGGTCAATGCTCGTGCACGAATGAGGATCTTTCGTGGTTTGCGGGTGGATCCGTGCAGGGGCCATGGGGTGATAAAAGTCAAAATATGATGGAATAATCATCTCTGAGTTTGGGCTCTCCTTTGAGACTCCGAGTAGTATCGCTGAAAGCAGCTATGCTACCATTTACTCTAAAAGATCGTGATTTGAAAACTCCTTCATTTCGTAGGAGCCGGTGAGAGACCACTGCAGCATGAATTGTGTTGGTGAAAATGCTGTTTATATCAATTTCAGGTTCTTGAGTAAATTTTAAAAGCGTTTCGAACGTATGAACATTCTCCAGAGTCGAGAAAACTATTTTTGAATGGCAGGAAACCGTGTCACGAGACATGTCCGGAACAAACTCTCTGTATTCTCTCCAGAGGTGACTCTATGGGTCGAGTCTAACAAAAATGTATTGTCAGGACCTTGAACCAACATGTCGTAAAAAAGAAACGAAGTATCAGCAAAGATATAGCTTGACAAATAGAGAGCAGAAAATCACGATAAAAACGAAAATTGCTAAAAATGGCCGCAAATCGATAGTGATTGCGGCATGGCGTCCAAAACCATACCACAACACGCTAATACCATGAAGAATCATCCCTCAAAATTTGAGACAGATTGATCGAAGCGTTCCTGAGAAACATCGAAAAAACCATTATACAATATCTTTATGACTACTACTGTAATGCTCCGCGTTGTGCACAACAATGTTCAGCTGTGAGATTACGATGAGTATGATTCTTCCTCCAAGACATCGGAACGTCCGATCTTCACATTGACCACATGTAGAGGCAGGTTTGACACAGACCGAGTTTTACTTTGAGAACAGGAGGGCGGGAGACATGAGTTGGTCGTTCAGCTGTCTCAAGTGGAACTGGAAAATGGGATGCCAAAATTTTCAATACGCTGTCTTATACAGCCACACTTCAATATAGCAGCTGCGTAAATCAGAACGTGCTTTCTTCAAAGAGTCTTTTCAGGATATGTTTCACGTAAAGTGTTTTACTTGTGAGATGTATAATACTGTCTTGAAATAACCAAACGATTTGCGCAAATTCATGCAACTCTACGCACAACTTGCTTCATACTAAATTGAAGAGGTTAACTCTTCTTCTGAATGGTCAGGAATTCAGTGACATACATTTCTTCAGTTGCAACCAAAGTTCGAAATTGAATTCTAAGCGCGTTTCAGTGTCGAGTAATTCACATTGCTTTGCGCTTCGCTACAGTAACTCGGTCTTTGATAGATCATTTGAGTTGCAGTTTTTGCGCAAATCGTCAAATTATTTCATGACGGTATAATACCATGCCTCCAATAGTGTGAGACTATTCGGGCTGCTCACTGGCAAACCAACATGAACCCACAGGATATGGTTCGTAGCCCGGCCAATGAGCGGGCATCGTTGCATTGATGGTGTCATTTTTCTGAAATTCACCCATCACTTTTGATTCGATCACTGTTATCATGGATAAACTTTCCTCAAGAGAATTTATCATGATCCAGAATGATATCTTCAATATAACATTTTTAATATAAGAGCATTCATGGGAAGTTCCGCAATACCCTGGCACAGTTTTCTCATTATTTGAATCTTGTAATGAAAATATACACTTTTTTCTCCATACGAGAAGGATTGAATCGCTCAAATTTTCAGTTTTTAGTAGGGTTCCTAATTCGAGTACTTTTTCAAGTACTCATTCAAGTACGGGAACTGATTTGATGCATTCCTCGTTCAATTCAAGTGTTTCAGACTTGAAACATTGCTTCCATCTTCAAGTACTTGAATAAGTACTTAAAAAAGTACTTGAATTAGAAACCCTAGTTTTTAGAGAGAAATTTTCTCAGGCAAACAGGTGAGTAAAAGGTATTTCTATCTATCGTCAAAGCCCAGAACAATGATAATTGTTCGGAAATTTTCCTAAATGTTCCGAAAACTTTGCTACAATTGTGTTTTCTTGGCCCATGTTACAGTCACATTGCTGAAACTTTGACGAACCTTACTCACAACCATTCCGAACAATCTGGTAACTGAGACTTGTTCATAAATTGAATAACAATAGAGTACGGTAGCCCGGAAAAGTGTTCCGTGAAATGGAAATTGAACCTCTATTCCAACAAGTCGTTGTACTCTCTCGCTTACTCTCGTCGTCTACACGAGCAATTTCCTCACTCAGCATACTCTTCTCTCTCTCGTTCATCGAGAAATTCCATTCAACGGAAAAAAGTTCCGGGTGACCGTACGCGTTCATTCTTGATCGTAGATAAGAACTTCATGTTGGAAAATGTTAAGAATGATACTGATAATTGTTCCTGAAAAGTTCAAAACATTCACTTCCATCATTATCGAGAAAATAGCATTGTAGCAAAGTTTTCGGAACATTTAGGAAAATTCTCGAAAAATGATCATTGTTCTGGGCATCTGACGATATCTATCTTCTATCTTTATCAACCAGTTCACACGAGGCATAACAGATTCAACAGAACAAAACAGGATTTGCACATCAGAAAGCCTTAAAGATTGTGCAACCCGAACCGTTTTTGGGAAGAGAAGGAATTTCACACATGCTATGACAATGACCAGCTCGAGCTCTATCTCTCATTGAATTTTTATCACCATTGGTGATAACTGATTTTTGGTGCCAGAGTTTTTTGGTTTACGAGCTCATTTTGATATTCGGTTGAGCAAAAGGTTTATTCTTGCGCTCCAGCTTTTTATTTTGACGTATCATAATGCAGCGCCAGCAATCGAGTACTCCTTACAAAAAAGTGTTTGGTGTCTCTCTTTGTGCAAATTCACGTGCACAAAGTGGCACACCGAACACTTTTCTGTGAGAAACATGTGGAGCTGCAGAATTCAGGGGTAAAGTACACCGCTGGCGCTGCATTATGAATCGTCAAAATGACAAGCTGGAGCGCGAGAATATACCTTTCTCTCAACCCTATATAGAAATGAGCTCGTAAATTGGCCTCCTTCAAGCAGAGAATGATGTTTTATTTTTCACCCCACCAATCTTCGTTATTTTCCGGAAACAGCAAAAGTGAGCCCACCTTTTTGGCCTGTACTATATAAGTAGGCCTTAAAAACTCCGCTCCTTCCAAAGATAAAGAAGAAAGATAGGAAAAAACCCACCCATCGAATGGCGGAAAAAAATCCTTCTGCACAAGTGTAGGCAAAAGCGTTGCCCGGCTGTAAACAATGTGGTCTTGTTCAGAAATCCGTAGCAGCCTGAATCATTCCGATCGCAATTCGCGTTTGGTCGTTTGACCAATATGGTGTGCGGAATCACGATCGATATGATCGATTTGAAAGAGATGAAATGTAGAAACTCGCTGTGCGCTCATTCAATTGCCAGAAGTCGTCCCAAACGCCCGATAAACGCCCGATATGTACTGAGATCGGCGGTACTCAATCCCGCAGATGTGCATGTTGTTTTAGCCTTCCCTTCGCTGATACCTGCAAAAGGATGTCTCACAGTGAAAGTCGGTGCTACTAAGGTTTCTCAAGTAGTCTATGAAGTGCTCTTTGGAGTACTTGAAAATATTCTATAGTCGGCCGAGAGCCGTAAGTTCGTCCTGCTACAGTTGAGACTGAAGAACAACCGAGAAAAAAATTGAATTACCACATAAACCGAAGATCTCCTCAGAGACGTTCGCTAGTAGAATTATTTCCATATGGAACAATTTCCATCCGGATATTATTGACCTTTTGAGAAAAAATATCAACAATTTGATAACCGATTCCAAAATTCAGATATGATTACTCACCGAAAAAAACAAAAAAACAAACAACCAAAACCAGTACGCGAAGCGACGATGACCATAAAACCCCCTCGTCTTGAGTAAACATCGTTTGTGTTGTATGACTTGTATTTGTGATGGTGATAAAGTATAAGTATGAGTATACATAAAAGACCAATTTTTGCATTGAGTAACACAGAGAAGGAGTGATGAAACGGCCTGGTAGCTTGCCTCATGCGGACTCACCATAGATAGGCCCCACAAGGTGCTTGACCGATTTGGAGTGGTGAACTCGAAATCTATCTCGAAAGACGCAGCAGACCTTCGGATTTACGGAACGTTTTGACTTATCACTTTTTATCAAGTTTGAAGCTCGTACGGTCCGTTTCAGTGATGTTTTCTAGATAGAGAAACAAGCGAAAAAGTGGGACCGCTCTCCTCTGTCTGACACGTGGCAGCTGCCTCCAATGAGAATACAAGCCAGCCGTGGCGCCATCTCTTCATGTTTCACGTGTTGTAGAAAATCATTTTTCTAAATGGAAGCACACGATGGAAACTCTATGAATTGACGTTATTTTTGCTCACATGAAAGAGGAAAATTTTCTCTATCGAAAACCGTCTGGCGGAGCTGTGAACTCCCTCTCACAAGGGCGCTACCTTCATAGAGCAAAATTTTGGTTTGCTTATAACTCCGTTCATAATGTAGCTGGAAAAGTCCGCCACACGGTTTTGAATTTGCAAGAATTTACTCTATAACATATGTGAAAACCGAATCAATCGGTTGCGTCTCCAGCGTGTGCTTCAAGCGGTCCCTTTTTTCAGAGGGGGTAGAGGAAGGGTATGTGGGCGGAGCTTGCGCGCTCTAACCATAGAAGTCCTCAACCTTACGATGAATCTGTGAAACGAGACCTACACCATTGGATAGAGCGTAGTCGATTACCTGCCGGGCGACCGTCAAAAAGTGCTCACCTGATCATTTTTCGAGGTAAAACAGCGATTGAAAGTTTTACGTATTCTTTCTACTCACCAGTAGAGACCGTAAAAACGCAATTTTTCGCGCCACAGGGACATGAGTGCAAACTCGTTTTCGAAAACTTAATTCATATCTCGGTCCGTCCTGAGGCTATGAATCTGGAATTCGGGATGTGCGGTAATATGTATCAGTGTTATGAATCAATCTACCAAGTTTGACGATCATAGCCCCAGGACGAAGCGAGATATGAATTACAGTTTTTTGAAAACGAGTTTGTACTCATGTCCCAGTGGCGCAAAAAATGCGTTTTTGCTGTCTCTACTCACCAGTTGTGTCTTCAATCAATTTTGGAGAGAGAATTTAAGAAAACGTGGTTGACGGGATATAGGAGAACTTCTACCCTCTGGCGCTCCAGGTAAACGTTCTTTTTGGTTTTAAAATGGAACAATGGACAAGGGCAGCGTTCGGGCTCACTCTCCACAGTGAGAGAAAACCGAATTTCGATACCTATCACCACGGAAAATTGATCAAAGACATGGACAGATAAGCGTGTGCGGGTTTACTTTTCAATCAACATTTTTACCCCAACAAATGATCAGGTGAGCACTTTTTGACGGTCGCCCGATATGTAATCGAGTGCGTTCTATCCAATATAATAGGTATCGTTTCACAGATTCTTTGTGAAGTTAACTCTCATAGTCAGTCGGACATGCGGCTCTCGGTCGACTATATTTATCACTCGCTAACTTTGAGTGTATCAGACCCGCAACATAAAAATCAAGTTCTGCGAAATCTCGACGCTTTCAAATTTCACTCTATGCCCTGTGGAAACTATCTTAAAGGATCTGACACCCCCTCACTCATGACAGGTGGAAGGAGCCAGCTCTTAGGATAGTGCTCTAGTCGACAACACAAGGAACCTCTACAGATAGAGAAAGAAGCTGTCACTAGGAGAGAATGAGAGAAAAAAATTGTGGTGTTCGCCTAGATGAAGTTTTGGATACGTCGCTTTTGAATGCAAAACCACAGTAGAAATACACCACCCTTTAAATCAAACTCTCGAAGATCTCACTACTTTTCATGCACTGTTGTAAGAACCGTTTTGAAGTTTTCGTGAACCAAATCAAGAAACCCATTGCACTGCCCACTTTTCAGAGATACTTGGTAGAGTACTTGAATTCAAAACTCTAGTTGTATTGTAACGCACCTATATCAATGGCAGGACAAAAGTAAAAGCTGTAGTTTGCGCTGTCGATGGAGTTTCGGACACATCCTGTTGGACGCCACTTGCGGGGAGAGATGTGCTTCTCGAAAGTCTTCTGAAACACACATACCTTTGTCCAAAAATGGCTTTTTGATTGTATCAACTGATTGTCGGCTCATAAAATATGCGAGACTGATAAAACGCACTCATTCAATCAGATTCGAAGCTGATATCAGATTAGCTTCTATAAAACTAGATGCGTGTATGACACAACCCGTGTTAGATTCCGAAGCATGTACGTAGGTAGTTCAACAGCATAAGTCCCGAATATTGGATCTACTCTGCTCGGAAAGAACGCTCACGCTTTTCGGTTTAAGTGTGACTATAACTAACTTTGTCGAGTTTTTCAACGTTTCGATTTTCTTCTTTTGTCGAACAACCGGGTAGAAATTCATCAGAGGCAATCTGGAAAACAGAACATATCATCAAATGGCCAGAGCAGTGATAACTGTTCGGAGCTTTATCAGAATATTTCAAGTATTCTGCTGAATCTGTTTTCCCACAGCTGCAAGAACCATTCCAAAATTGTTAGAATAAATTCAGGTGTTCGCAACAATATGACATCACCAAGTAGTCTTATAGAACTATATTCCGATGAGTGAAATCAATTATTTAAACTACATAGCTCAACTTAGCTGTTACTGGGAGATGGCGGGTTTTGAAATACAGTCCGTCTTTTCCACTTCAAGGGGGGAAGGCGCCAGTTCCTGTTTTTTTTTGATAATTCAAAGCTGGTGCGTCAGATACGCAGCGTCCTGTTCACCCCTTCTTGCACTGTGATGGTTGTGCTCGTGACCCAATCGCTCAAAAACGCGCGCGCTCTCAGGATTACGGTAGATTTTTCTGCAATAGCGCAACCAACGCTTTTGACCACCCTAGTGTTGATCTACCCCGGGTTCACCTAAAAAGAGAGAAGGAGTCACCGTGCTCTAAACTTCGATCTGGAGTAGAACTGTTCAGCATAAAGCAATTTTAAAGAAGTACTGACAGCTGTGAACCTAGAAACTTCTCTTTCGGGTACCCATTCTGGCTGCTGATTCTGATTATGAAACACCAAATCCGGAATCTTAGAAAAAAATTCTAAATTACTTATCGATTTTTAAAATAAACTCTCTAAAACTGGAATCAGCTTCAAGTGGACGATTCGTTTCCAGTTTTTTGATGAACTCGTCCGACTGGCGTTTATCAAGACGTGACTAAAATACGGACGTAGGGAGAGAGCGAGAAAGCTGGAGAATTCTCTAGGAATGACTGTAGAAGGCTGGATGTGAGAAGGCTGGCTGACAGCTGACAGCACTTCTTTAAAAGAGCAATTTGCAGTTTGGCGTGAGGATGAAACGGTAGGGGTGATCTTTCCAGTAGAGACGATAAAAACGCAATTTTTCGCGCCACCGGGACATGAGTGCAAACTCGTTTTTGAAAACTGTAATTCATATCTCAGTCCGTCCTGAGGCTATGATTCTGAAATTCGGAATGTGCGGTAATATCAGTATTGTGAATCAATCTACCAAGTTTAACGATCATAGCCCCAGGACGAAGCGAGATATGAATTACAGTTTTTAGTAAACGAGTTTGTACTCATGTCCCAGTGGCGCAAAAATTGCGTTTTTACGGTCTCTACTTTCCAATAGTGATCCTGCTTGAAAAGCCAAAAAACAAACATCTTTCGGATTGTGAGTGCAGATGTGGTAATCGATATCGGCAAATGGGCCATACGTGAACTGCTGTAGATTCTTTTTTTTTTTCAAAATAGTCAGCGTGCGTGCAGCAACCCGTGCAAGTCGCCGCAGTTGACAATGAGCTCATTCTGCATGATCTCACGGCAAACTGCTGAGAATTATCTACAGCGGCTGCGCTGAGAGATGAATTGTTTGAAGGATTCCGCGTGAAAAAAATCAAGTAAGGCTCATATCGTCTAGAACGACATTCTGAGAAAGTTCAGCTAGTCCAAAAAATTTTAGAGTACCGTATACAAAAACTGGGCAAGGGCACAAAAGCACGATTTCCGTTGTATAGCGTCTGAGAGGAACACTGAATAGTTGAGACGATAGAGCTCTCCTGGCCCGCCACAACGATATGATTACCTTTCTTGTACGACAATTCTCCGATTTATGGTTACGGAAAACCTCTTGGGTTACGGTAGCATCAGTTTTGCGCTCACTACAGTGATCAACGTGATTTTTCGTCACCATAAATCAGAGTTATCGTACGAGGAAGGTAAGCATTAGGGTGGTCAAAAGCGTTAAATCTAGCACTGTGCTAATTCCACTTTTTCATGTGATAACTGATCGTAGCTTCATCGTCAGGTCTGACGTTCCGGTTTGTTGGGTGCCACCTTGTAGCGCATGAAATTCTGCACATGTTTAATACAAAAGAAGTGAATTTGGATTGACTGTTCAAGAGCAGACTATCAGTTAGCACATCGAGTTACTAATTTCCACCGTCTTATCCTCTGTTGCGGTCCACCCGGTCACAATGAGTGTGATGATACAACACAGAAAATGATCCCCAGAACTCATTTAACAAGGCTGTGCTTACGAAACTGGGATTCATTGAAGAACATTGAAGTTACAGCCAGTTATCACATGTGCTAACGCACTAAAAAGAGAGTTAGCACATAACGCTTTTGACCACCCTAGTAAGCATATCGTTGTGACGGGCCAGGAGAGCTCTATCGTCTGAGCTATTATGTGTTCCTCTCAGACGCTACACAACGGAATTCACGCTCCTGCGCCTATGCCCAGCTTGGGTATACTGT
This sequence comes from Hololepta plana, assembly GCA_963695495.1. Lineage (NCBI taxonomy): Eukaryota > Metazoa > Arthropoda > Insecta > Coleoptera > Histeridae > Hololepta > Hololepta plana. The sequence continues at coordinate 14,892 of CAVOJK010000291.1, read as the reverse complement.
AGATTCTAGGAATTTTTCGCCTAGCAGAACTTGCTCAGAACGTCATTTCAGATTATTTGAGTAGCAACCGCAAAGCAAAAATTTACGTGAGGCTCCTCAAGCCTTCTTGTCACTTCTTGTCACTTTTTATAGACGGATGCGGACACAGCTCTTCGAGTTCCCGCCTCCGAAAACTTTTACTGTAGTTCAAATGGAGCAGGAGTAATATGTGTTTCCCATTGGTCATACTAATTTGTCTAAAAGAAACATCGAAAAATGAACCATGGTAAATTTTCCCACGAACTTCACTAAAAACGTGTTCAGATACGTTTTCTCAGGCTAAATTTCGCATTTTTGAAAATAATTGAACTCCTCTATGAAGTTGAGCACACTTGATTCACTGGAAACAACTATTTTCATCACACTTTCTCCCCAATTATCAGAAGCTTTTGCGGTTGCTAGATATGAGCCATACTTGATTTTCTTCACGCGGGATCTTTGAAAAAGCACTTTTCAGTACTATTCCAAACTTTTCTTTTCTCTCGTAAAAATGAGCTTGTCTTTCACCCGTGCTAGCTCAAGTAAGTTTTCATGTGACACTTTTACCTTCACGAGAGGAAGAAGTATGAGAGAAAAGACGAGCGTTCGCATAGTCGAGTGCTTTTGAGAATGAGGAGGAAAAACTTTAAATCGTTTTTCTGAATGTTTCATGAATGAAAATTTCAAACTTCAAACCAGTTTTCGCGAGCACTTCAATAGATGTGATAAAAACTGCTATGGATCAAGTGAGAAGGCTCATTTGTTTCAGACTCTCGGCTCTCTGCTCGTTTGTCTCTATCGCTCGTCCTCGTCATGATCTTCGTATCAATGATATTTCTAATGCTGACGCATCAAAAGGTGATTCTTAGACAGGTGGAATTCTTACCTTTTCTTCAATTTGGATGCGTACCTTTTCGCATGAATGCTACCAATGTACCGACCCAGGAGGGATAGTAGGCTTGGTTGACCCTGGCGGGGATCGAACTCGGGACCCTTCGCATGCCGAGCAGCGCCTTACACCACTCGGCCATCACGCCACTACGCACCCACCGCGGGTGTTGTAGTCCTAAATAAACAGCTGGCCTTATCAGCGGGTCCCGGCAGCGAGGAGCGCTTGATTTCGGATAACTTTACCTTTTTTACCTTCAATTTGGGTCGAGTACTAGATGCTGGCCTCCATCCGGGAGTCAATACGTAATAAACTTTTCATAATTTTCATGTTGAAAATTCTATAACGATAGTAATTTCATAATGATAACAGTTTACTAATGGTATTTTTCAGGTAGCAGGTGAATATTTGCCAGGGTGCACAACAGCCGAGCAAGATGCGAGTGCGCCTCGCTACAGTGGGGTACGTTCCACGGCGGCAAATTACATTGCTGTAAGGGACATTCAGACTGAAGAGCCGCGGCATTTGTGGTGTGATGCGGGGTGTAGCGGTTTACTGTGCGTTATGGTGTGGGAGACGTTTGCGTTTCTGAGGCGCGAATTCAACGCGAACTGAAATACACGTATGTGATTCGTCGCCTGCAGGCACGCCTACGATGCACATCATTTACACTCCTTTCGCTAGCAAGAGCGTGGACGATTTATTGTGTGTACCGTAGTTATTGTGCACCCATCGTAGTTTTCGGAACAATTGAACAGTGAAAAGAGTGGGAGCCTGCACATCACAACCTCGCGTCACGGCGCGTTGAACCATTTTGAATGTCCCCTCCCGAGCCTCCGTGCGTTCCTCATCCTATCTCATCTTATCTTTTTCATCACCCAGCTCATACAAGGCAGCAACAAGTATGTGCTACCAAATCGTTGTTATTTGTTTGCCTACGCGCGGCGGCGACCTCGGATTTTGGCTCACGCTAGCCTTTCTCACTTCCCATAGGAGTCATTGAAGTCTTCTTCTGGCGTCTCTTTCAAGCCTGTCTGCACAACAATTCGAAGGAGGAATCATATCGATCGTAATCTCTCAGCTAAACATCGTTGTGCATAACGCGGAGCGCAGCAGATTAGGCACACCAAATTCGCAATCTGAAAAACGGAACAATTTGGTGTGTCAATCTGCTAAATTACACGACAATGTTCGGCTATGAGATTACGATCGGTATTCCTCTTTTAAGAAGTAGCGAATGTGGAACCATTCCAGAGGATTGTTTCACATGCCCCCGACTATTTGGAACCCCAACGCCTCACATAAGAATTTGGTGATAGTCGTATAAAAAAATCGAAGACCGCACAACTAGTATTTGCATATTTGCGTCATCTGGTCTCGTAATAATACGGAGCGACAGAAGTATCAGATATATAGCGTGAATAGGATGTCACAGCAAGCAGAAAAAGAACGGTCAGAGACTTGGAATCGAAAACATCCAGTTTTTCACCTTCAATCGAAGTTTTGAAATATCAATTACAGCGTCTGTACGATGTGCACGTGAAGCCGCGAAGATATCGGCCAAAAGGATGTGTTCGCTTCATGCGCGGTAACAATTACAAACAATACTATATCTGTCAAATGACGCAGGAAGGTGAGAACCTGGTTTCGCTGCATTGGGATGAGTCTCATGTATAATACTGACAACAAATGTGGGCACGAATTTGTAAAATGAAACAAAGTTTGCAAACTTTCATTCATTGGACTTTCTCAGGCATTTTTCACCTTAATTTAGAGCTTTTTCACAGCTCTCTTTTGCACATACCACAATGATAGATCATGATCTTATGAATACTACAATGAACCGTAACCTCGGAGCTGCGCCTGAGGCAAGCCGTATTTTGAATACAAACTACAAATTCTGGCTGCGTTTCAAACAGGGTGTGTTCTGCGAAAGGTCGACTGTAAGCGTGGTGTGCCTTGAGAAAGCTCGACTCCAAAGTTGTAGTTTGTATTCAAATTACAGCTGGCCCAGGGCGCAGCTCCGGGGTTACAAAATATCGTAAAATTCATCAGATGATAAGATTATGATATATCATCGCCATGTGTCCAAAAAAGAGCTCTGAAAACGCTCTAATTCAAGGTAATAAATGCCTAAGAAAGTCGAATGAAGGAAAATTAGCAAACTTCATATCATTTTACAAATGCGTGCCCATATTTGTTGTCAGTACTATATTCTCGTGTTAAAAATGAACAGTGTAACACCAGAACAGTTACACTGACTTTTCCCTACATAACGATTACGTGGTATCAGTCTACATTTATACTTATACTTTATCACCATCACAAATACAAGTCATACAACACAAACGATTTCACTCAAGACAAGGGGGTTCGATGGTCACCGTCGCTTTCGCGTACTGGTTTTGGTTGTTGGTTTTTTGTTGTTTTTTCGGTTAGGAATCATATCCGAATTTTGGAATCGGTTATCAAATTGTTGATATTTTTTCTCAAATATTCAGAAAAATGTTTCGGTGGGAGGTCAATAATATCCGGATGGAAATTGTTCCATATAGAAATAACTCTGCTAGCGAACGTCTCTGAGGAGATCTTCGGTTTGAATGGTAATTCGATTCTGTGCGAATGCGAGTTTCTCAAAGTGACTCGTAGCGGAGCAAGGTTAAAACAACCAGAAGTCTCAAAAACCACATCACCTCTGATTGCATTATGTAATAGTTTGAAGTCATTAAAGAGTTTTCTAGATTCCAAAGTGCTGAGACCGAGGAACTCCAGCCTTTCAAAATAGCTACAGTATGGTATACAACAACGCACGAAAACTCTTCTTGTGAAAAGTCGTTGAACATTTTCGATATCATTCACTAGGTGTACTGAGTAGGAATTTGGATTCCATAGGGTACTCGAGAATTCTAAACTCGGCAGAATGTATGAAGTGAATGCTCTCGTTAGTACATAGGGGCAATCAGAACGTATTGCTCGGAAAAGAGTGCTTATTTTGTATGAACTTTTTCGACAAATACCAGAAATAAAGGTCTTGAAGCTACAATCAGATGTGAATGTTACTCCCAAATCCTTAACTTCATTTCTCGCCAAAATGGGATTTCCATCTAGTGAGTAACTTTGTCTAGGATTGTTGTTACCGTAATGCATCACAACGCATTTAGCTGTAGCTGTTTATCTAGGACACTTTTCCGCTACATCCCAACAGTTTTAAAAAAATGCTGTTGTATGATACACAGACGATGTACCCCATAAAAACTATCCTGGAGCTGAAACGTGTTGTCTCACATACGCAGCACCCTGTGCACTCGTTATATCTTCTTCAAAGGGCAGAATAGTGTTGCTCTTTATGCACGACCCAGAGCTCATGTTATTATAGAAAGTCACATGGAACAACATATGAGATGCCAGACGGCTTTGAAGACACGCCACAGACCAGACGCTGCTCAGACTGAGGCACTACGTTTCAGATTTTGGAACAATGCCAACAATTTATGCGCAGAAATACTACTCTCAACACTAATATTTCTCGTTAGGAAAAAATCCACGTTTTCCCCAAAGTGAACATTGTAACAACTAAATAGGGCAGATAGCTGCTTCAAATTTTGCATCAAAAGGACTCTGAATTGGGGTTTCTGATTCAAGTACTAGTGTTGTTATAGCGGGACGCGGGATTCCAGTTTTATTCCATGTCCCGCTTTTGTCCCGCAATGCGCGGGACTTTCTGCAAAACTGAAATGTGGCAGAAGTCCCGCAGAACATGGAAGTCCCGCATTCATGGACTTCCAGTTTTATGAACTTCCTTCTTCGAGCGAAGACCATTTTTCCCTTCTAAACTCGATTATAAACTTCATGAAGCAATTCATCCTCTTAAATTGTGGCTGTTTGGAACAGTGGTATGAACTCTTGTATACAAAGTTGCTACACCAGGGTTCAATTCTTTTGGAAAGTCTTTGTATTTTGCATCTTTCACACAAGAGAAGCAGACCAATTTGTCCCGCATTCGTCCCGCGCATGCGCGGGATTCCATCGAAAAACTGAAAGGCGCGGGACGTTTGCAAGAAAACTTCAAAGTGCAAAAGTCCCGCGCACATAGCTTTTTTTCACTCTGTCCCGCGTCCCGCTATAACAACACTACCGCTATAACAACACTATCAAGTACTCTATCAAGTCCTTTTTCAAGTACTCAAACACACAAGCGGTCTTGTTTCAAGTCTGAAACACTTGGAATGAACGAGGAATGAGTCCAATTTCTTCAAGTACTTGATTGATTCTTTGAAAAAAGTATTTGAATTAGAAACTCTACTCTCAATCAGGCGATATTCAGTTATCCGTGGACGGTCATTATATGTGAAGAGAACAAGTGCATACCGGTCCACGGCTAATGACCGTCCACGGATAACTGAATATCGCCCTCAATCCCCTTTCCTCGCGAGCTTTGCAGCGGCTGGCGCTAGCGGCTGTGGCGACTATGGATTAGCTGCAGGCGACGTCTCGCTCGATATTCCGACATTTAGGAGCCTGTCAATGGTATTTTGTTTTTTTTTTATTTTTTACCAGTAACTACAAATTGAAAGCACAGATTCTTTAAAGGGTGGTTCATTTCTACTATGTCTTTGCATTCAAAAGCGACGTATGCAAAATGTCATCTCAGCGAACACCACAATGTTTTTCTCTCAATCTCTCCTAGTGACAGCCTCTTTCACCTTTTGTAGATGTTCCTTGTGTTGCTGGATAGAGCGCGTTCATAACGGCTGGCTCCTTCCACCTGTCATGAGTGAGGGGGTGCCCGATCCTTTAATGATCTTCATTACCGGATCACCTAGGATTGCGGTAGGTACGGGTGGTAGTCGCGAAGGATAAATGAACATGACCGAATCTCAAATGTTGTCTATATCTGTCAAATGACGCAGGAAGGTGAGAACCTGGTTTCGCTGCATTGGGATGAGTCTCATGTATAATACTGACAACAAATGTGGGCACGAATTTGTAAAATGAAACAAAGTTTGCAAACTTTCATTCATTGGACTTTCTCAGGCATTTTTCACCTTAATTTAGAGCTTTTTCACAGCTCTCTTTTGCACATACCACAATGATAGATCATGATCTTATGAATACTACAATGAACCGTAACCTCGGAGCTGCGCCTGAGGCAAGCCGTATTTTGAATACAAACTACAAATTCTGGCTGCGTTTCAAACAGGGTGTGTTCTGCGAAAGGTCGACTGTAAGCGTGGTGTGCCTTGAGAAAGCTCGACTCCAAAGTTGTAGTTTGTATTCAAATTACAGCTGGCCCAGGGCGCAGCTCCGGGGTTACAAAATATCGTAAAATTCATCAGATGATAAGATTATGATATATCATCGCCATGTGTCCAAAAAAGAGCTCTGAAAACGCTCTAATTCAAGGTAATAAATGCCTAAGAAAGTCGAATGAAGGAAAATTAGCAAACTTCATATCATTTTACAAATGCGTGCCCATATTTGTTGTCAGTACTATATTCTCGTGTTAAAAATGAACAGTGTAACACCAGAACAGTTACACTGACTTTTCCCTACATAACGATTACGTGGTATCAGTCTACATTTATACTTATACTTATACTTATACTTTATCACCATCACAAATACAAGTCATACAACACAAACGATTTCACTCAAGACAAGGGGGTTCGATGGTCACCGTCGCTTTCGCGTACTGGTTTTGGTTGTTGGTTTTTTGTTGTTTTTTCGGTTAGGAATCATATCCGAATTTTGGAATCGGTTATCAAATTGTTGATATTTTTTCTCAAATATTCAGAAAAATGTTTCGGTGGGAGGTCAATAATATCCGGATGGAAATTGTTCCATATAGAAATAACTCTGCTAGCGAACGTCTCTGAGGAGATCTTCGGTTTGAATGGTAATTCGATTCTGTGCGAATGCGAGTTTCTCAAAGTGACTCGTAGCGGAGCAAGGTTAAAACAACCAGAAGTCTCAAAAACCACATCACCTCTGATTGCATTATGTAATAGTTTGAGGTCATTAAAGAGTTTTCTAGATTCCAAAGTGCTGAGACCGAGGAACTCCAGTTCAAAATAGCTACAGTATGGTATACAACAACGCACGAAAACTCTTCTTGTGAAAAGTCGTTGAACATTTTCGATATCATTCACTAGGTGTACTGAGTAGGAATTTGGATTCCATAGGGTACTCGAGAATTCTAAACTCGGCAGAATGTATGAAGTGAATGCTCTCGTTAGTACATAGGGGCAATCAGAACGTATTGCTCGGAAAAGAGTGCTTATTTTGTATGAACTTTTTCGACAAATACCAGAAATAAAGGTCTTGAAGCTACAATCAGATGTGAATGTTACTCCCAAATCCTTAACTTCATTTCTCGCCAAAATGGGATTTCCATCTAGTGAGTAACTTTGTCTAGGATTGTTACCGTAATGCATCACAACGCATTTAGCTGTAGCTGTTTATCTAGGACACTTTTCCGCTACATCCCAACAGTTTAAAAAAAATGCTGTTGTATGATACACAGACGATGTACCCCATAAAAACTATCCTGGAGCTGAAACGTGTTGTCTCACATACGCAGCACCCTGTGCACTCGTTATATCTTCTTCAAAGGGCAGAATAGTGTTGCTCTTTATGCACGACCCAGAGCTCATGTTATTATAGAAAGTCCCATGGAACAACATATGAGATGCCAGACGGCTTTGAAGACACGCCACAGACCAGACGCTGCTCAGACTGAGGCACTACGTTTCAGATTTTGGAACAATGCCAACAATTTATGCGCAGAAATACTACTCTCAACACTAATATTTCTCGTTAGGAAAAAATCCACGTTTTTCCCAAAGTGAACATTGTAACAACTAAATAGGGCAGATAGCTGCTTCAAATTTTGCATCAAAAGGACTCTGAATTGGGGTTTCTGATTCAAGTACTAGTGTTGTTATAGCGGGACGCGGGATTCCAGTTTTATTCCATGTCCCGCTTTTGTCCCGCAATGCGCGGGACTTTCTGCAAAACTGAAATGTGGCAGAAGTCCCGCAGAACATGGAAGTCCCGCATTCATGGACTTCCAGTTTTATGAACTTCCTTCTTCGAGCGAAGACTATTTTTCCCTTCTAAACTCGATTATAAACTTCATGAAGCAATTCATCCTCTTAAATTGTGGCTGTTTGGAACAGTGGTATGAACTCTTGTATGCAAAGTTGCTACACCAGGGTTCAATTCTTTTGGAAAGTCTTTGTATTTTGCATCTTTCACACAAGAGAAGCAGACCAATTTGTCCCGCATTCGTCCCGCGCATGCGCGGGATTCCATCGAAAAACTGAAAGGCGCGGGACGTTTGCAAGAAAACTTCAAAGTGCAAAAGTCCCGCGCACATAGCTTTTTTTCACTCTGTCCCGCGTCCCGCTATAACAACACTACCGCTATAACAACACTATCAAGTACTCTATCAAGTCCTTTTTCAAGTACTCAAACACACAAGCAGTCTTGTTTCAAGTCTGAAACACTTGGAATGAACGAGGAATGAGTCCAATTTCTTCAAGTACTTGATTGATTCTTTGAAAAAGTATTTGAATTAGAAACTCTACTCTCAATCAGGCGATATTCAGTTATCCGTGGACGGTCATTATATGTGAAGAGAACAAGTGCATACCGGTCCACGGCTAATGACCGTCCACGGATAACTGAATATCGCCCTCAATCCCCTTTCCCTCGCGAGCTTTGCAGCGGCTGGCGCTAGCGGCTGTGGCGACTATGGATTAGCTGCAGGCGACGTCTCGCTCGATATTCCGACATTTAGGAGCCTGTCAATGGTATTTTGTTTTTTTTTATTTTTTACCAGTAACTACAAATTGAAAGCACAGATTCTTTAAAGGGTGGTTCATTTCTACTATGTCTTTGCATTCAAAAGCGACGTATGCAAAATGTCATCTCAGCGAACACCACAATGTTTTTCTCTCAATCTCTCCTAGTGACAGCCTCTTTCACCTTTTGTAGATGTTCCTTGTGTTGCTGGATAGAGCGCGTTCATAACGGCTGGCTCCTTCCACCTGTCATGAGTGAGGGGGTACCCGATCCTTTAATGATCTTCATTACCGGATCACCTAGGATTGCGGTAGGTACGGGTGGTAGTCGCGAAGGATAAATGAACATGACCGAATCTCAAATGTTGTCTGCTGGTCTGTGTGGCTACGAATCCACTCTTTTCTTTGGTGTTTGGAAACTTGGGTTGAACGATCTCGGGGAGAACAATTAAAAATGTCCAGTTATCTATTTTTGAATTAAACTGTGAATGAGGCTATCGAATAAGGTGCGAAAAATTGATTTACTCTTGATAAACCCAAGTAGGCACCTTTCTCTGCACGATGAGTGGAGATCAAATTAGATGGTGCATTCTATGGCTTGTTTGAACTTTGGCAACTAATATTTCCGTAGGAGAGTTGTTTTTGTTTGTCTCTGCTTGTTTATTTCGACTTTTTTACAGGCGGACACGTTCCAAAATTCTTGTGTCAAGGCTTTATTTTCTACGCTCAAATGGGTGAGTTGTGAAAACGGTCTCTGAGCGTGATAGATAGTAGCGGAAGCTTATGGTGCCAGAAAAATGATATCACTTAATATTTGTTCATTTTCAAATCAAGCGGTTTTCCGCTTGATCGTTGTTCGAAAAACAAAAAGAGCGTTGTGATTCTTTAGCAAAGTAAACAAAGTATAGACTATGTGAGATGAGTGAGACTGTTATCCATCGAAAAAAGAAAGTACTAATCGTTAGCGCGATTGATGTTATCTCATTATTAGTTTTTTGTGCATTGGCACTCAGAATCAGACATCTATTTGTGATTGTGATTTGGTATTCGAAAGTTGTGTTTTTCCAGGCTCACGACCGTGGACGATTCGACGGACTTGCTACCTGGCCATCTGGTGAAGGGAATGAAAGAGGGCTCACCGACTCAAGAAAGCTTACGAACCAAGTCAAAAGTGGTGATCTCTACAATCCGGCTTTGCTGAAAGGTACGAGTCGGCCTTCTCCAAAATCCTGTCGTTTCATTGATTAGAGTAACAACTACGTGTAATCGACCGACGGTCGACCGAGAGCCGTGTGTTCAATTGCAGTCCACTTGGAACATCGAAAAAGCCGATTCTTGTCTCACTTTCTATTGTTTATCAGCGTGAAAATCGGTCTACGCTCTTCCTGCTTCAAATATGAAACTCGGTTTTCAATCCTCTGGCTCCCAATGTGAAAATCAGTCTTCTTTCTTCCTGCTCTCACTGTGGAAATTGGTTTTTCGCTGTCTCAAGTGGATTGCAATTGGACATACGGCTCTCGGCCGACTATGGCACAAAAATTCTTTTATCCATTCATTCTCTCAGTAAAAGCAAAAAGGTAGAGGTCAAAATTTCTCGCAATCAATAGTTTCTCTTCGTCGAAGATAACCGGAAAGGCCGCCTTCTGTGGCATGAATCTGTACAAAACTTCGACCCCCTATTCGGAGTGCGGCTTGGAAATAATAAAAAAACTATTCTAATTGCAGACGCTAGTCATGCGGCGTTCTTGCTCAATGAATCGCTACCGTATCCAGTTGGGCTGTTGTGTGAAGAGAGCCAGCAATCTGCTGTGAATTTTTCTGTCGATCAAAATTTTTTCTTGGAAACGTTCGAAAATAGGACATAAAAAGTGTGTGTGCCATTAAAAAAATTTGTGCGTGAGAATTTTTTATGTTCATTGTCTTATTCAGGTACACTTTTCCGAACTAGACTTTGATGAATGCATTCAATTTTTCGATACTTGTAATTTATTCAGCTTCTCTCGGCCGACGACATTCAAGACATTGAAGAAATCAAAAAATTTGATATATGGGTGAGTTTTCTCAAGGTTTCCATTCGATACAGCTCGTAACCGAAAAAGGCTGGACAGAGACTCGATGTCCACAAAATCAAAATGGTTCGTTTTTCTGGATCAGAAATTGCAAAATACTTTTGAGTCCTGAGCAAAGACTCAGAAGTCACGTATTTTTTCAGTCGTGGTTGCCACGCCTCAGCGACTGGGCGGCGATCCTTTCGATAGCCGGATTTTTCACTTCAATCTTCTCCATTTTTGTATTTTTCATCTGCCGTCGGATGATCAAGCAGAGAAGGATCGATGTAGAGGTTAGTTTGTTGGTCATATCTAGAAATCCGTAACGACCAAAATCCGCAGGTTGGAATCCTGACGGTATACGGTAAAAAGTAATGTGCGAATTTTGGTCGCTACGGATTTCTGAACATAACCAGTTTGTTTCTCTTGCTCTGTCTATGCTATTGCTGTTCTTGATTTACTCCATCGGACATAGTAAAAGGAGTCAGATCAGAAAATATTTGTACTGCGATAAGGGGCAGAAAAATGCAAAGCATTTTGTGCTGTTGAGGAGCCTTTCGGGTTGTGAAACAGTCGTTCGAGACCGTATGCCCACTTTCAGTCCACTTGAGACGACGAAACGGCCGATTCATATCTCACTCCCTCAAACTGTCAATGTGTGAATCGATTTCCTCTCTCCTACTGTGAATAGGAGAATCGGCCGTTTCGTTGTCTCAAATGGGCTGCACTTGGATGTGCACTATATGTATATTGTCGGGGGCAGCGGTAAAAAATTTGACACCGTTGAACTTTCCCACTGTGTAGCGGGTGTACCCTCTGGCAAGTGTGGGGTTGAGTATGATAGCCCTCTGGTCCTGTACACGTGGCGAGCAGACGAGATACACCCGGAGGCAGAGACCGAGAGTGGAAGAAGAGAGAGGTAGAGTGAGACTTAGAAAGAGAGTAGAGAGTATCTAGTCTGCTCGCCACATGTACAATTTTAATACTCAACCCCACACTTGCCAGAGGGTACACTCGCTACACAGTGGGAAAGTTCAACGGTGTCAAGTTTTTTACCTCAGCCTTCGACAGTAGATTCTGTTCTCTTTGCAGAACTGGGTGGCAGCGCACGGTCGCGGGCCAACAGATACCGCTGCCTCGCGCTAGAAGCTGTTCAATCGATCAATCAATTATTTATCGCACCGGAACGGTGGATGGTTCGAGTAAAATATAAATATCAAACGAGTCTGCAATGAAATTACTAACTACGATAAAATATGATGAGATAATGCGAGTCTGTTGCCCCCCCCCCCCCAATTTCTCGTCTGATTGTGAATAGACCAAGATATAATAATAATAATAATAAAAAGTTTTATCATGGAAATATGCCGCCCCCATGCGTCCCAATTGTCTTCGTTCGAGTTATCCGTAAATTTTCACTGTGTCTTCCCTTCTGAAACGTTTAAATTCCCCGTTCGTTTCGCTTTTCTTGGTATGATTCACTCTAGGCGTGAAAGATGGCGATTTTTACGAGTATACATAAATGTGAGAAACACATTCATGGTTCGTTTTCCATCTGACCTGCTCTGGGGGATGTTATTTTGCCAAATACAGTGTGAGGTAATGAGTGATCCACTTGACTGGTGTTCTGACTTTTGCAGTGATAGGTACTGTAGGCTCGAGTAATGCTTTTCATCCCACGTTTTTGTTAAATGTGTCGTAATAGTCTGATATCCCAAGCCTACTCTCTGCTCCACAAGATGTTCTAATCGGTACTTTTTCTTCACGCCCACAGCTTTCATGTTTGATCCGGGATTTTGGTCGATAAAGAGGCAAGCTTATTCTATTTCCAGCCATTCTTGTATCAAGATTTCTGGGAGAGTGCGCGCAGTTGTGTTGTTCAAATCAATCATGTACACTATTACTCTTCGGACTAATTCTCTTCGTGGTCTAATCAACGTAATTCGGACATTGGTAAATTGTCGAGAAAACGGCCTCGATTTACTTATGAGACAGAGTGAAAAGATACATATGAGTGAGAATGTTTGTTTGTTTGTTTGTTTATCGCAACTCAGTGAGAGGTGGATGGTTAGCGAGTGATTTGTAAGAGAAAGCGAGCAATCTATTTGCAAGAGAAGAAGTTCTTCTAGATGAAAAAAGTGAGTGAGCAATCAGTGAGCAAATAGAAGTCCAGAAAGTATATGCCGACGATAGACTGGGCTACTCTCTACTCGAGAACCCATAGGAACTTCATTGACTTTATACTAAGGTTTGACTTCAATCAGTACGTCTTGGAAGGAACGAGAGGGGATAACATATTGGATTTAGTCTTAGCAAATGAAGATATAATTGATAGCTGTGAGCTCTCCCAACCCTTATCCGATCATAAATCAGTGGTATTTGGCATCAACTACCACCTTGGCAATGACGGGCGGGATCATATATCACGTACAAACGTAAGAAACTATAGCAAAACCAACTGGGAAAATGTCCATAGTGAAATAGCTAACACGAATTGGAACTCAACTTTTCGAAAAGACATTGACGAATCCTACTCCATTTTTGTGGAAAAAATGAACATTATCATCGATAAATTCACTCCCAGATTCAGAAAGAAGAAGAAACACGAGTTTTATCCGAAACACATTCGTATGTTATACGGTAAATGCGAAAGAACGTTCAAGGTAGCCCCCCACTCTTCGCTTTACAAACAATTTAGGACAAAATTCCAAACAGCTCTCCTGGCATTTGAACGTTCCCATGAACTTCGCATAAAAAACTCAGGGAATAACAATTCCTTTTATCGATTATGTAATTCTAGACTCAAAGATTCTAAATCGACTGTTACTCAAATAATTGATGAAGATGGTAACCTCATACTCAATCCTGGAGAAATTGCAGAAAAGTTAGCTATTTTCTTCTCGAAAGTACAAACAGATCCGCTAACTGGACCCCTACCCAACCTTCAGAAAGAAGACAATAAATTCGAACTCAATTTTATATCAAGGGAAACAATATTCAAAACATTGAAAAGGCTCGAACCTAAAAAAATAAATCTCCTGATGGGCTTCCAAATATCGTCTACAAGAATTGTGCTGTTCCACTTGTAGAACCTCTCTTCCGTATTTTCAATCAGTCTCTAGTTACCAGGAAATGTCCACTTATATGGAAAACTTCTTACATTACGGCTATACCAAAAGCTAAAGAACCTCTCATCAGTAACTTTCGTCCTATTTGCAATACATGCCCTTCCTCGAAATTTTTGAGAAAATAATCATTAGTTATATGAACGAGTACCTCGAAGTGAATGATTTATTGGACAATAAGCAGTTTGGGTTCCGGAATAAGCGCTCTACAGTTGCTCAACTATCTGAAACTTATAATTTCTACTCTTCTTGTTTAACAAAAAGTAACGCTTTTGATACGATTTACTTTGACTTTAAAAAAGCTTTTGACAGCTTAGACCATAGGATACTGTTGAACAAACTAGAAGAATTAGGAATATCCAAACCTCTTTTAGAATGGTTCTCATATTACCTGATTGACAGAGAGTCGATAGTCTTTGTTGGCAATAACCCATCTACTTCCTTCAAAAATATATCGGGCGTCCCCAAGGCTCATGTATAGGACCTCTCCTCTTCAATCTATTCATAAACAGCGTAAGTTCGGTCATACCATCAGGAGTACAATATGGGATCTTCGCAGATGATCTAAAAATCTATGGACGTGCTCCTCAAGATTACACCAACCTTAAGGAGGCCATTGATAACATATCAGGTTGGGCCATTTCAAATAACATGACCCTCTCTACAGCTAAATGCGTAGTGATGCATTACGGTAACAATAATCCTAGACAAAGTTACTCACTAGATGGAAATCCCATTATGGCGAGAGATGAAGTTAAGGATTTGGGAGTAACATTCACATCTGACTGTAGCTTCAAGACCTTTATTTCTGGTATTTGTCGAAAAAGTTCATATAAAATAAGCACTCTTTTCCGAGCAATACGTTCTGATTGCCCCTATGTACTAACGAGAGCATTCACTTCCTACATTCTGCCGAGTTTAGAATTCTCGAGTACCCTATGGAATCCAAATTCCTACTCAGTCCACCTAGTAAATGATATCGAAAATGTTCAACGACTTTTCACAAG
>CAVOJK010000290.1:0-23432 GCA_963695495.1 Hololepta plana | reverse complement strand
GCTGAATACTTCACCTAGTTCTGAAAGTATGAGCGCATGTCAATCAGCTGATATTCAAGCGGAAAAACGCCCAGCTGTGTTTTTGAATTGTGGTTCCGCTGGTTTCATCGAAGGGCAGGATATCGTATGACCTCCTGGTTCCCACGGCGTGTGGACCTCCTGGTTTACATGCTGTGTGTCGAGGGGGGTCCGGTACGCGGATTCACTCTTCTTTGAAATTAGAGAACCTAGCGCATGCATACTTTCAGAGACATCGCTCAGTGATGTCAAAAGTAGCATCCTGAACACTTGTTTATGGACCAAATTTAGCAGAAAACAGGGAGAATCAATCTTTTCCGTCCAGAAAAGAACAGTTACTGTAGCTGACTACTTCACCTAGTTCTGAAAGTGTGAGCGCATGTCTATCAGCTGATATTTAATCGGAAAAAACGCTCAGCTGTGTTTTTCTAAAAGTACTTCCGCTGATTTCGTCGAACCTGAACACCTGTTTTGGGACCAAATTCAGCAGAAAACTGGGAGAATCAATCTTTTTCGTCCAGAGTTGAACGGTTACTGTAGCTGAATACTTCACCTAGTTCTGAAAGTATGAGCGCATGTCAATCAGCTGATATTCAAGCGGAAAAACGCCCAGCTGTGTTTTTGAATTGTGGTTCCGCTGGTTTCATCGAAGGGCAGGATAGCGTATGACCTCCTGGTTCCCACGGCGTGTGGACCTCCTGGTTTACATGCTGTGTGTCGAGGGGGGTCCGGTACGCGGATTCACTCTTCTTTGAAATTAGAGAACCTAGCGCATGCATACTTTCAGAGACTTCGCTCAGTGATGTCAAGAGTAGCATCCTGAACACTTGTTTATGGACCAAATTTAGCAGAAAACTGGGAGAATCAATCTTTTTCGTCCAGAAAAAAACAGTTACTGTAGCTGACTACTTCACCTAGTTCTGAAAGTGTGAGCGCATGTCAATCAGCTGATATTTAATCGGAAAAAACGCTCAGCTGTGTTTTTCTAGAAGTACTTCCGCTGGTTTCATCGAACCTGAATACCTGTTTTGTGACCAAATTCAGCAGAAAACTGGGAGAATCAATCTTTTTCGTCCAGAGTTGAACGGTTACTGTAGCTGAATACTTCACCTAGTTCTGAAAGTATGAGCGCATGTCAATCAGCTGTGAAAAAAAAAATCGACACATCTACCGCTCTCACTTCAATGCAATAGCTTGGGTCAGATCCCTTTCTTCTCATTCAATTTTTTATCCGAGTCCAGCAATAAATTCAGAAAAAAAGTGACTGGAGAGAGTTTTTTTCAGACGTCTACGGGCAGACCTTGAGACGATTCAAGAAAGCATTGTATATAAAAATGGATGATCAGTTTGACTTTGTTGGACTTCTCAACTGGGAAACGTGAAAATTGAAATGGGCCTCTAATTTACGACGAGAAACTAGATTTTCAAATTGCTCCTAAAAATGAAACATAGCCGTTCAGCAACTGAGATTTGGGAAGCGATCGTTCACTGATGTCAAAAGTATCAACCTGTCCGGGTGGGCTGTCACTCAAATATCGCTTACCGCCATGCCCGCGTTTTCGTGTCAGCTAAGACTCTCGCGAGAGAAGACTTAAATTTCGTAATTCGTATGATCGAAATTTGAGGAATGTCGTTGCGAAAACGAGACTCGATTCGAACTGCATGATACAACTTGACAGTTTCCTTACCTGCACACGGAACAGAAAATAGCAGGACGCCAATTTTTCTCTTGGCGAGAGAATAGAGAAACCAGCTGCTTTCTTTCAGCTGCTCGTTTCTCTCGGTCATTCTGGATGACCAACCATTTTATTTATCAAACAAGAACAACAACAGTTGAAGGGGTGAGGGACGCTGGGGAAAGCGGGACATCGATCTCTCTTGCGTCTTGTCTTGCGTCGCCGTAACGGCAGAACAACTCGCCAGGAAGCTACGCGTGGCCTGAAACTGATAGTTTGAGTTTTTCCAAATCACAGAATTGAACGAATGAAAAAAGTATCCCGTAGACTCACCAGTCGCTTCAGCAATCTTGCACAATTCCGCCATTATTTGCCGATACTGTAGCCTTCATCATGGTGCTGGTGTATGCCACGATCCGCAGAGCCTGAAACCAATTAAATATAGTTCCAGTTTTATCTTTAAAAAAGCGAAGCAGTAGTTCTACATTTTCACGAATCATTATGAAAGGCCTAGACTGACGGAAAAGTGGAACATTGAACGATTGTTCGAATTTAGACGATCATAATACTATCAAATGGTGAAAAAAATTGAGAAAAACAAACCAGCCCACCGGCCTCGAATCGCCAGAAGGCAGTCCTCATCGAGTCCGTCCTCGTGCAGCCCAGGAGAACTTGCTGCTGCTTCTTCTTCTGTGTCTTGCTAGCTTCATTTAGCTACCGTTCCTTCAGCTCAATCATTTTCCACAGCCAAAAAAAATGATTGGAAGCTCTTTGAAAGACCGTCTACTACCATATCTCTCACTTCCAAACCATAAAAACACTTAAAAACAGTTAAGTTTTCGCTCAAACCCTCTCTAAAGACTATTTCTCGCCAACTTTGATGTTGCATCAAGTGCACTAACTCGTTTTACATGCTACAGCTTGAGGACAATAATAAATACCAGGGAGCAGAAGTGCTGCCTAGATTGCGTAGCTCCATCCATTCACCGAGAGCGAGAGCGCAGTCTGAATCACTCTGAAATGAAGCACTCTGAATCATACATGAGCACGGTCGTTCCGGGAACGTCATAACCCCTTTTTGGAAGCCAAAATCTGACTGTCAGTACCCCTTTGCGACCGAAATGTGGCCTGTCATGACCCGTTTCCTTCATTTAGAGGCTATGTCAGGACCCTGTTTGAGAAACCAGGAACGATAGCTGCCCATGTATGCTCTGAATTCACTATATTCAATTCGACCCAATCTTACAACTAGCATCTTCATCCATAAAACTCATTCATTGGATGCGATCGTGGCAGATGATTTGACTACAAAGATTCTCTCTCAGACCCTTCTTCCTTTCTCAGTCACTCGAAAAGTGCAGCTGCCTAAATTTCGATATTTTTCCTCCCTTGCATGTTGTGAGAAAGAATCTAGAAAATTTCAGGAAAAGCCTTCGAACCAGAAAACGTCAGGAGGAGAAGCAGGCCATCGAGATGCTGGACTGTAGTAGAGAGACGAGCGACGCATTCTGCATGTTACAGCCTTCACCGAGAGCGAGCGCGCGCACTTCTTGATAGTCACGAGATACGTCTGAATAAGCTTACTTCTGCATCATTTCTGATTGAAATGGGTGGAGCTCTTGAAGAAAACAAAGTAGAGACAAGAGGCCGTATACACCAAACTGTCATACGGTTTTCCACTGACTGTAAAATCGTGTCCCAATAATTTTCGGAATTTATTTTGATTTTCATCTGTTTACATCTTGTTCAAAAGAGAGTGCGGAACATACCAAAACTTTCCAGGTGAGTGTTGAACGCTCCAGGAACGATTTTGAAGCAAGTGAAAAAAAACCATTTTACAGTTTGGTGCATACGGCCTAAAGTCAATAATTAGAAAGACTCATACATGGGCACGGCCGTCCCGGGAACGTCATAACCCTCTTTTGGAAGCCATATTTTGAGTGTCAGGACCCCTTTGTATGGGAAGACTTACCAGAGATGAGCAGGAAACGGCGAGGGAGCAGAGCGAGCGATTCTTGCTGGTCGGAGAAGGCGTGAGCTGGAAAGAAGAGAATGATTTTTATTCCTTTTTATTTCTTACATTAGAAGGATTTCAGGTGAATCCATGGCTTAAAAACTGACCAATCAATCGATAAGAGCCAGGAGGAAGTTTTCTTGCTGTTATAGCAGTCGCTTCTTGGATGAAAGCTGCTGATCTGTGCTACCGTAGCAGGAAAGCTCAAGCTACAATCAATCTGGCTCCACGTGCACCCTCCCTCTCCCCTCTCTCTCTCCCTCCCTCACACAACTATCAAATGAGAAAAATCAGTGAAAACTAACACTCGAGCCTCCCTCTTCGCATTTTCTCGTCAGAATACTCTAAAACAATCGAGAATACAGAAAAATCTTTACTTTTTGAGGCCTTCAAGCAGCAAACTAACTAGCGAACTACGCCACAGCTTGCTAGCAGAAGCGGAAAAGCAGCAGTTGCACAACAAAGCCAAAGACCAGCGGTGTCTGCATGTCGTGCCTCCACAGAGATAGCAGCCCTTCGCTAAGATACAGTCTGAAACATGTTATTTTCGTTTCATGAATGCTTGAAACATGGAACCGTCGCCTCAGGAACCCATTTCTATTTTGTAATTGTTTGAGACATGAAAAAGCCACCTATGAAACCCTTCTAAGAATCTTGAATCGCTTTGAGACCCGAATTCAACATCTCAAAGACTCACCGATCGCTAAATCAGCCCAGGGCGATAGAGAATTCTGCCAGTGGTTGATACCGTACTCTTCTCGATGCACCATCGATCACTGCCTCCATACTCAGGCCCGCTAAACAGCTTGAGCCCTAGCTACATAGAGCAGCGAACAAACTATAACATGGACCCCTCATCCTCTCACACACAACTCTCTCCTTCTCCAAAGTAGTTTCCAAAGCCTCCACAATCATCGATTCGCCTTTTCCAAACCGCTATCCTCTCAAACTCGCAACTCAAAAACTCAAATACTTTGGAAAATGTATAAACTTCCGATCATTTTCAAGTGTTCGCAATCAAATCAAACCAATTTGCCAGTCGGTCGCGCCTGCTTCGATAACTTCGTGTTGCCGCTTCCCGGAGCAGAAATGGGCGGCGAGCGATTGAACAGAGAGCTTCCAAACACGATGCCCGTGTGCCATAGGCCCGACCAATCTTAAATAAAGCTTTTTCTCGCAAAATCACAAAGTTTTCTGCTTTTTCAATTTTTGTAACCCATTGAAGCACGAGAAAGGCACCTCTGAAACGTTCTAAAAATCTTCAACTGCATTTAGACCCACATCTGAAAGACCAACCGATCGCTCAATCAGCCCCGAGCAAGCGAGAAATTCATCCAGTGCTTGATCTCTTCATGGTGCATCATTGATCGGACAGCTACAGTGCTCCAAGCCTAGCTAGAGCACCAAACAGAACAAACTATAACACGTGTTGCATCAACTCTTTCTCACACACAACTTTCCTCCATAGTAGCGGAAACCGCAGAATACCACTCTTTTCTGAACAAAATCGGCTTTTTCGAACACCTATCCTCTTTGACTCGCTACTCGAAAGAGCCTTTTTTTGAAAATTTCAGATTTCGGCAAGCTTTCAAAGATCAACTCAAACCGAATCGACATGCGCTATATTTATTAGAGGCACACCGATCCACTGAAAAAGCTCAGAGAATCAGCCATTTGTCCACTGAATCGCCGACATTGTTCTCCTTCTCCGTTCAACTGCCTCCAAACTTCAACAATTCAGACGTTTTTCATCACTCATGTAAACTTTAATTTCTTTTCCGGATATTTTCTCGCAGGGTCACAGACACCACAGACGTCTGTGGTCGGATGTCTGTGACGTCTGTGGGTCTGAAGTCTGTACAGACATCTGTGAGACAGCCACAGACCTACAGACCAATCTGAAGTCTGTCCACAGGTCTGTGGGTTACACCAGAGTATTTTACAACCCAAAAATTTTTGAGAACTCGAGAAAATTTCAAAGAACGTACGACCAAAATGATTGAAAAACCAATGGAAGTCTCCAAATGGTAACGCTCCAAGTCTCTCAATGGAAAGTTTGTAAAAAAACATGCTAAATAACTTATAAATTCCAAGATACAGAGTTTGAATCAGGCAAACTAACTAATGACTGCCAGACGCAATAGCTGCCTCTCGTCAACTCTCTGAAGATGTGGCGGTCGAGCTCCCAGATGCGGTACTCTCGGTGGTGCAGAAGCAGCGCACGAACACGAACCTTTTGAAGTATGAGCGTATATGCCCCGTAGGACCGATTCCAGTATGGATCAAGTCTTTCAAGCTTAGCAGAAACAGCGTAGAAGACGACGGCCAACTCACCGATTTATTTATTGTTCGTGCTCTTACCAAACACTTTCCTCCCTCTCTCTCACCCTACTCCTCTACGACTATAATTCACTAGATTGAATTACTATTGATGTTTTCGTGTTTCGAAAATTTTTTTAATGTTCCGTTTCACAAATGCTGAGTTGATAATAATTCTCAAATTAAATATCAAACAGAACTCTTGGCCTCTCACACAGAAGAAAACGTGGCATTATCAGAATGCCAAGGTTGCAAAAGATCGTACAGAAACGTCACTTTCTGGATAATCGACGTTTCTGAGTTTTTGATATGCGAGCGAGCTTGAAAAGCTAGCTCGACTCCTTTTTCTTTCAATGAAAGAAAGAAAAAGGTTCAAGAGTAGGGTTCCTAATTCAAGTACTTTTTCAAGTACTCATTCAAGTACTTGAACTGATTTGATGCATTCCTCGTTAGATTCAAGTGTTTCAGACTTGAAATATGGCTTTCATGTTCAAGTACTTGAATGAGTACTTGAAAAAGTACTTGAATTAGAAACCCTATTCAAGAGTATGATTTGAAGGCCAGGCTAAACAGCAGAGTAGATGAAAAGTAAATAATCTAAAGAAAGGACAACTGGTGGACGTCTAAAAAGAGTAATAAGCTCAACTATATTCAGTTTAAAACTGTTTCCATTAATTAAAACAAAGCTGCAACCTAGCCAAAAAGATGACAAAACGTAAATAAAGTGAAAAAACAAATGTTTCACGTTTCTACCCTGCTGTTTCGGGAAACACAAATATTCGGGCTCGAAAATATGAAAAGAGAACATCAACATTTTCCCATTCTAGCGCATCTTGAGTTTTGGCTCTTATCGAATTACTTTTTTTCATATTTTCAGCGCTATATCTGTTTTATAAGCTCTTTCATTTTTTTTGGGAATTTTTCGAATAACAACAAAGAGCGATGAAGTACGAAAGAGCTCTCAAAGCTAATTACTACTAGTATAGTTTACAGACAAGAGAATTACCAACTAAAGGATACCGAAAAACCTGTGAAAACTAAATTCACTCGGACATGGATAAAATTTGTCTAGTACTAGAAAAAAATACAAAACACTAGTAATTCTCTTACTTGAAAATGCGAATGTAGTAGGCTGTGGGCAAAAGAGATGAGGAGAGGGCTGTAGGAGAGGAGGCGTGGGTGGACGGGAGGAGTTTGATTGATGGCAATCTGTAAAATATCAACTTGAAAAATTGAGAAGAAACTTTGGTAACTCTGGTGTAACCCACAGATCTGTGGACAGACTTCAGATCGGTCTGTAGGTCTGTGACTCTCTCACAGACGTCTGTACAGACTTCAGACCCACAGACATCCGACCACACACGGGGCGCGGTGAGGTGCCATTCACTCTTACAGAAAGTGGCACTAGCTGATTTATTCTTGAACTCGTAAAGCTTAGTGAATCGGGAGGACAAACTGTTACGGGACCTCCAATTTGCAAGACAACAGAAAAGTGTGTCAACAAAAAGTACCGTATCAGAAAGTTCGTCACAGGAGACCTGTTTGCTTTGCTCGAAACAGACTGATTCAACTTTGAATTCCTCTTTCCGAGACAAAAATTCTCTAGCCGCAACGCGTGAGAGCCGCGTTGCGTGCTTTTGAGCGGGGCCATTTTGAATGGCACCTCGACACACTATCTCCGCGCCCCGTGCCACAGACGTCTGTGGAAGTCTGTGGCAGAGTATGACACAGCCCACACTTGTTGACACAGCGAACCAAGCGTCACGTCAGCCGTTGCGTACACGCTTTTTCGTATTGATCGTTCACTGCTTTGTCTTCCGTTTTTATTTTTGATTGAAAACTGTCTTTCGTTACTTTTGTTTCAGTAAAATTCATTTACAGGGTATTCAGTCAGTGTGTGGAAGCACAAGGATCGTCTAGGAACTCGGCTAATCAGGTTTGCTTCCTTTTTATGGAGAGTTTTACTCAAAGTTGACTTGAAAACCTTTTTGAATTTGTTCCATGCTTGAGGCAGAAAACTACATATTACTCTATAATGTGTACGATCTTGTAAAATTATGCAGTGAATCAAAACAGTTAACGCTTCAAATATTATCCAATTCATCTAAATTAATCACACCTTGGAGAAATTGTTCTTCATTCACTGAATTCATGTTCAGTGTTATGTAAAAATGTAGAGAGCTTCTTAGAAACTTCGAATAATTTAAATTGCCTAGAATTTAAGTTGAAAATCGTGAGTTTTTTCAGTTAGACGTTTGAACGTTGGAATGAAGATGGCTGCAACTTAGCCCATAAAGATGTCTAGGTTTGCCTGATTTTCCTTCGAGAATTTTTTGATAATTCTTTGTACACCCTGATTAAAGGGTGGGTTCAAGGATCTTTGTTGAAGATTGAGCCCAAGCGAATATCACCAATCGCTTTATCTGAAAACAAGATTGGGCTGCGCCGCCTCGAGGCGTCGCAAGAGTTCAAAGGGTTGCACTGTTTGATACAGTTGTACTTTGAACTTCCTTCTAGAATGTTCGCGAAACATCGTGTACTATCGAAGTAAACAATGGAACATTCTAGAGTACTGAAATCGGGTACAAATATCGGCTTCCCTCCTCTTTCTCAATTCCCGGGTCCGCTTCAGACACTATTCCGCTGCCTGGCGCCGGGCGGCGGAAAGGCCTGGCGCCAAAGCGATACCGCAGAGATATGCGCATGCCCTGGGGGCACCTATCAGTGCTTATCACTTATAAGTGGGACCCCTCGGGGAAGCCCCACTCATAGTGGGTTAGACCTTACACACGAACACACACACACACAAACAGCTCCTTTATATATAGTATAGATAACTTCGCTCAAATCTATCAAAAATTTGTATGGTGACTAAATCGGCTACGATTGAGCGAATGGTGATACCCGCTTGAACTCAATCTCCAAAGAAGATCCCTGAACCACACCTTTAATCCATACTATATATAAAGGAGCTGTGTGTGTGTGTAACGCTTACCCCACTATGAGTGGGGCGACCCCCAAGGGTTCCAGTGATTGGTGGCTGGCGCCAAAAGATGCCCCTAGGGTATGCGCACACCTCTGCGGTATCAGTTTGGTGTAAGCGCCTTCCGGCGCCAGATACTGGGCTTCGGAATAGTGACTGGAGCGGACTCGCTAAATGGAGAGAGAGGAGAAGCCGATATTTGTACCTATTTTCAGTACTCTAGAATGTTCCATTGTATACTTTGATAGTACAAGATGTTTCGCGAACATTCTAGAAGGAAATTCAAAATACAACTCTATCAAAAAGTGAAACCCTCCGAACTCTTGCGACGCCTCGAGGCGGCGCAGCCTAATCTTGTTAATACAGAAACTACATTGGTATTCAAACACCAAGATGTTCACAGTGAATCTAGCAGGGTGGTTCTCGTAAATTTTATGACTAGCTTCGAAATCACATCAATCAACTAAGAGAGAGAGAGGTAGAAAAGAGATATCGCACTCTGCAGCGAAATCGCTGAAGTACCCTGATTGTGAAGCCGTGCGTACGATGAAAGTTGCTGCCGGGCTATGGAGAGCTTCACGCAGGTGAGTTATGAGAAAACTTGAAAGACAATTGCTAAACGTCTCACGCAGGCTGAAACAATAGTAAGCTTTCCCAGGGACGATTCCAGTCCACATGGTTGCTTGTTCGAAAATGTCATTGGGTTACTGTAGCAAAGCTAAACTCGTGTCATCCTCAATAGTGAAGTTGAAGTTTTCCTATCATAAATAGGAAAAGAGAGGAAACGATAGAGAGAGAGAAAGAGAGAGAGAGAGAGAGAGAGAGAGAGAGAGAAGCGATGGAAGGCATTGTAATCGCCAATCCATCAGATTTGATCTCGACGACGAAGGAATGCCCCCTAGAAGGCTAACCCTGCGCGCCCTGCTGAATTGAATGTCAAGTTAGTTCTATGATGAAGTGCGAGCATATTTTGAACAAGTGTACAATCACGTGATAAAAAACAGAGAGAAAGAGAGAGAGAGAGAGAGAGAGAGAGCGAGAGAGAGAAAGAGAGAGAGAGAGAGAGAGAGAAAGAGAGAGAGAGAGAGCGATGGCTGGTACCAATGAAGGAGATGTTCACTAGTAATTGAGTCGGGTTTTTGCAGCTACGGATCGGAGGATGAGACAGAAGTCGACGCAAGAACGCCGAAAAGAAGATTGATCATCTTCTTCGACTCCGAGGAAGATTAGATCGGGGCCCTCACATTTGCGCAACTCTTAATTTCTCAGCTCCCAGATGAGATTTTTCGAACAGTGGAAAGTTTTGAGCCCCACTACCGGTAAGCTAAACGGAATACAAAGCACTTGTTGAAAAATTTTCATTGGGTGAGTCGAAAATTTTTGCTGGTCGTTTTCAAATTTAAAAACAGCTGTTTTGAAACTACTGGTTCCCAGCATCGGAGGAACATGTGTGCATACATTTTTCATAGCTCTCTGGCAGACATTACCGTATCCTTTGATAGAATCGAATCATATTATCAAGGAGCGGAGTAGTCACGAGTTGCGCGAATCCCATGCCCCTACAGATCATCATTCCCGTTTTTGTGGCCATTTTATTGATATCTTCACCAGCTCATAAACAAGCTCACAATCAAAAATTGTCACTGTAATTTGCTGTTGGTGTGCTCCTGAAGTAATGAAGCGTGTTTGCAATATTCTTCGAGTAGTGCTCAGGCACTTTGCTCAAGCCTTCTAATCACCAGAAGCATGAGTCACAGACCTACAGATGATCTGTACAGACCAACCACAGACCATCTGTACAGACGTCCACAGACCATCTCGCCACAGACGTCTGTACAGACCTACCCACAGATCTGTGCACAGATCTGTACACAGACCTGTGGGTAGGTCTGTGCACAGATCTGTGGGATACACCAGAGAAGCGGGAGAGAGCAAAGCGGAGGTCAAATGAAATAAAATTGAACAAAAAAATCTCACCTTTGGAGTCAGATTGCCAGGCTTGGCGCGGATCGCCGCGAGCGCCAGAAGTCGAGCGGATGTTGGCGCCAGACTCCTGGCGCGCGTTGGCAGAATGAAGCAGCCGTGGAGCAATCTGCTGAGAATTCGAATTCTCGCATATAGAAGATTGTATCAATTAGCACGAGGACGTTCTCTCGTAAGAAGAAGGCCCGATATAAGAGCATTTGTGGACGATAATCAAAGTTTACCTGTATTGGTAGATTGCCCGAGGCACGAGACTGCTCGCCGAGTCGTCGATACAGTGAGGGGGCGGGGGCAAGGGACGAAGGAGACAAATCTGCAGAGACATGAATCATTATGGGTATGCGAAATGACAAGAAGAACTCTCATTGATCCTTTTGAAGAAAAAAATCCTTCCAAGCACAGCAGCAGATCGCTGAGCAACAAGAAGCTGCTCGAACTTTGCCTCTCAATTTTTTTTAAAAAAGCTTTTTTTTTAATTAAGAAAATAAAAAAACATTTTCGAAAAGCAGAAAAAATTTATATAATCGTACCGGTATTGATCGATATGCACGACGCGCTGATCTGCCGGCGCCAAGGATCAAGGATGTCGATAAGATCACGGCGCTGGCGCCGCCGAGAGGAGGGTGGGTGAGATGGCGGTTGGCGCTGATGGGCGCGGCCTCTCTTTCACTATCGATGGATAGACATTTGGCGGCATCGTGTGGGGCATCTAAATTGAAATAAATTCGAATAAATGCAATGATACCCGTCAGTTTTCCATCTCTCAATCAATGAAATATGAAAAATCCTAGCATGAAAACAATTTTTATTGAAACTTTGAACATTAAACGTTTCAATTGATGACTAAAAATTGGAATTTATTTTTCAAAAAAATTGAAAATAAAAGAGCCAGCTTTTACCGCCTATCGTCGCGGCCGCCGAGAACCTCCGACTAGGCGCCCACTGGCGCCGAGAGCCTTGGTCACTTCTTCACTTGGAGCGAATGTAGAGTCTGAGAAAGATCCCGGTGAATTAAAGTATGATTCAAAAGCTTTTCACTAAAATTTTCGAATTACTCTATGAACTATGAGAAGAATTAAAATTCGTCAAGACACTGTTGATGGAAATTTCTCCATTTTTTTGAATGAATAAAGTAAATAATGGAATTGAAAGAAAAAAAAACACAGAAGAAATAAATCAAACCGGCAGCGCCAGGAGCTGTGACAGCGATCAATCGATGGCGCCAGAGTACATGTAGGCGCCAAGTCACTCGAGTCGCCGGCGATGCTCGATGGTGGACCCTGAAGAAACTTGAATTATTTTTTTAAACTGGAAAGACTTGCATTTTGTCCATAGTTCGCATGCAGCAGAACTAAAAACCAGTTGGGAAATTAAACTAGAAAACGCTTCACCTGCTCATCGAGTTGGGCGCAGCGAGAGAGAGCTGCAGGCCAGGTGTGCTGGGCAGCCGCCGCGGCTGGAGCAGAAAGAGGGAGTCTGGAAAAATCCGAAAATCATTCTGGCCAAATTTAGATGGAATTCAAAATCAAAAAGACAAAGTTCGAATTGCATTTTGGATAAATGCACATACAGCGAGCTTTGCCGCCCCCACGGGGAAGCTCTCGAATGTTTTCAAAACAGCAAGAAATTTTATAGAAAAA
Organism: Hololepta plana; assembly: GCA_963695495.1. Taxonomy (NCBI): domain Eukaryota; kingdom Metazoa; phylum Arthropoda; class Insecta; order Coleoptera; family Histeridae; genus Hololepta; species Hololepta plana. The sequence continues at coordinate 10,799 of CAVOJK010000290.1, read as the reverse complement.
CGTACCAGGACTGCTTCCGACATCGACAAACGATGTCCTGGCGCTGGCGCCAAACGGAAGGCTCAGGGCCCCGTGGGCGGAAGGCCGCCGTCGCAATTGTGATAGCAGTCTGACATAATTCCGCAGTAAATTCTACTCTAAATTGGTAAGAACAATTTTCAAAATGCATACTGAATGCACGAAAGAAGTACTTGACTTTTCAACCAAAACAACGTCAAGTTAATATGAAAAGCTTACCGTGATTTGGCATCATGATGTGTGATGCATCACATGGCGACGTCCAGCGCTGGCGCCTAGCTGGTGGAATCGGCGCTGAGGGCGACGCGGTAGGGAAGCCGCCAGGCAACAGTCTGTGGATTCCGAGATTAATTCGAGCAGAGTGAAATTTGAAATAATGAATTTGAAACTAGAGATATGCGCAAGCCACCCACATGGAGAAGCGCTCAAATTTTTAACGAAACAAAGATATCAAGATCTATTGAAAAGTGTACCTTGAGAGCAGCTGCGGCATCAGCCATCGATCGCTGGCGCCCGGTGCCCAACTTATACTACGTTGGCGCCCATCGGCGCTCGACGCCCTCGGTGGTGGCGAGCAGGAGAGGGCGAGCTGCGCAGCCGCGGAGAAAGCAAGAACGCTCCTCCTTCGCTTGAGTAGAGCGGAAGCTGCGAAATAACATTGAAGAAAATGATAGTCAATTAGAAGAAAACTAGAATGAGCACGCGCACTGACAAAACTAGTTTAGAAACTGAAATTGTCATCAAAACCAGCCGCTTCCCCGCGAAAAAGTCGATAGCATTCGAAACTTCGCGAAAATCAAAAGTGGCGCGAAAGGGACAAACAGTTGGACAGTTGGAGAACAGAGCTACCGTACTCTTGCTTCGTAGTGGCTTCCGAGTCGCCCTACGGTAACTGTTGAAATTTAGAGCGTTTGATTGCTTTGCTTCTCTCTCTCTCTCTGTAATTTGTTGAATGAAAAAAGGAAGATAACTGATTAATGTGAAAGAGAAGGAAGAGCTTGAGTATTTCTCCATCATGACAAACCAAATATTCTTCAGAGACCTGAGGACGTATTCGAAAACATTCCTTCTCACAGGTCAGAGGTGGCAGTTTTGAACAAAGTAGCACACTCTTGAGGTGTGAAGGAAGAGAGAGAGAAAGAGAGAGAGAGAGAGAGAGAGAGAGAGAGAGAGAGAGAGAGAAGTAGAGAGAGGGAAAGAGAGAGGGGGAGGGAAGAGAGCAAGTGCGCAAAAAGAAGGCTATGCCCTTTGTCCGATCACTTCTCTGGCAAGAATGCTAGTAATGCATTCGCTGTTTTTGCGAGAGGTGGAAGCTCCAGATCGGAAGTTGGAACTGTTTCGAGTAATTTGAAAATGAATCTCAAGAAAAAAGTCGCTATGGCCAAATTTTTTATCGGACAAGATGATACTGTTGCGATTATGCACATCATATCTTACATCGTTTCGAAAACGAACTTTACTGATAATGTTCTTGTGTTGGATCGTTGGCGGTGCTTGACGACGTCACGACCTTTCAGAGCGACAGTTGTTTTTCACCGATAAACAGCAATCAATAGTGGGTTCCCACAACGAAAACTCTCTCGCGTGCTTTTGGCAAGTTGCCAGCATTACTTTTCTTGTGGTGCGCTCTCCCCTACCCTCTCACCGTTGCATTTATTCTATTCTGAAAGGTCGTGCGACGTCTTTTTGCTCTGCTTCTTGAAGACTGAATCATCATCGTCGCTACTCTGAAAAAAAAACTGTAAATCACTGGAAAGTTCAAGAAGAGAGAGAATAACTATTACTGGGAGATGACGAGTAATGAATTGCAGTACGATTTGGACTTCCACTCGCCCTAGCGCCCTCTGAACAAGGGCTTTCCGATGCTGATGTTTGAGAGTTCAGCCGATTCCAATGAAAATGCCTTACGAGGAAAGGTTCCAACCACACAATGGATTGGTGGGGAATGACGTGCATCATTCGATTCAGTGTGGTCGATATAGTCAGAATCGACATTCAAAAAGTGCCGAAAAGACCGTATTTCCGAGAAACGATTTTCCAAACGTTTTTCTTGGAAATTTGGAGTTCTTGGGAAACAACTTTAAACTTATTTTTTGTTTCTGAATTTCGGCACACGTAATTGATAGACTGAGAAGCTTCTTTCCATCTGGAAATTTTTTTGGAAAAACGATTTTCGGACCTGTTTTACATCAAACGACCAAAACTTTTCGGCGAGTTCGGCACTTTTGAAATGTGGTTTCATACTAATCAGAGCACGCTGATCACGAATATATAGGTCTTTGTTCACCAATCCATTGTGTGGTTGGACCATTCCTCGTTAGTCAAACTGGAATTGTACATCCAACTCAAGTCTAGAACTGAAAGTGGAAGAGTGGACCATCTCGGACTGTAATTCAATACCCGCCATCTCCCAGTAATAAAAACTATCCTTTCTATCATTGTGTGAAGCTTCATATCTTTCTTTCGTTTTTTTTCAAAAAAAACTATTTATGACTCTTCCATTTTGAGAGGAACTCGTTACAACTCTGTCCCAAATTGCTGAAGGCTGAATAACGGAATTTTGTGAAAAAGAAGAAAAATGATTTACCTCGCTTACGATTCTCTTCCTCTTGGCAGCGGGCTGTTGAGCAGCAGCACTTCTCTCTCTGAAAATGTCAAAACTCAGTCGTTCCAGCAAGTGCTAACTTATGCAGGGCTAACTTAGTTAACTTATGCATTCTACCAATATCTGAAATTAGCCAAAAACATCAATATTAGGTTGGCGAAAATCGATAACCGCTAATCCGATTAGCGGGTTCACTCATCTTGATAGAAAAACAGGCTGGAGACTGATGAAAGGTTTTCGCTTTCTCGATGGTTACTGTAGCGGCCAGAGCAGGTTTCGTTTGCCGTATTTTTCATTTTGAGTGCTTATCGACTGCTTTCCATGAACCGATAATCGGTATCGGTTTTTGCCACCCTAATCAATGTGCCAACGATGAGCCGAACACAGTGTTTCGAAACACTTCCACGGTATTATCGAGAATTTTTCCTTTTCGCTACGCTCAGGCATCTATGGATGAACAGCGCAAAACTTTTCTCATTGTGTTGCACTACTTTACGAATAAAAGCATGTAAAAGTTTCTCGCTGTTTAACGATAGATGTGGGAGCGTAGCGAAAAGGAAAAAAATCTCAATAATACATTGTACGCTACCGCTAAGCATCACGTACCGTCGCTTGACGCGTAGCGCCTCCTCCTCCGCTTCCTCAGCCGCTGCAGCTCGTTGCGCAGCTTCTTCGTCTGATGACTCGTACGAGTCGGCAACGGATGCATTTTCTCTGAAAAATGTAAACTTACCGCTTTTAAATATTTTAACAACTTCAAACCAGCATATTCAGTTTTATTTTGATTAAAATAAAATAACAAAATTCTGAATAGTGAAAACTTCTTTCTACTGCTTGCAAGATCACATTTAGAATACGAAAAGCATGGAGAAATGACACAGAACTTATCCAATTTTTCCTGAACTGAATTTCTAATTCTGAGATTATCACCTCTCCTCATCGTCTACGTCCGATTCTTCATCTCCAGATTTCTCTTCTGCTTCGTCATCAATGACACTCTGAACAGGACCATGACTTTGCTCAAGTTCCGCCCCTCTCTCCCCCCTCTCCCCTCTTTCTCTCTCTCTCCCTATCCCTCTCCCTCTCTCTTTCTCTCTCTCCCTCTCTCTTCTCTCTCCCCCTCTCTCCCCCTCTCTTCTCTTTCTCACCATTCTCCTTCTTCTCATACTCACATTTCTCTCAGCCTCGCTATCATCTCCCATATCTGATAAATTATCGAAATAGATGAGCTCTGCATTTCCATCTCCTTCATCTTCTGCATCCGAACCCTGGAGAGAGGATACGTTTGAATTCGTGGCTGCCAGCTTACGGTAACGTATGCCTAACACTAACACGCTCAAGACGCGCCTTCACACTGACACGCCGACACGCCTTCACAATTTTCATATGATTTTTGGATCTTGAATCTCAAATTTCACAGCCCTACACAGTAGTATTTTGACAACTTGTGTTGAAAAAACGAAGATTCGCAAAATTATCCTGTGTTGAAAAGAAAAATATTTCAGAAAAGTGTGTGTTGTAAAAAATTCAAGCAAATGAACAAAATGAGTCGAAAAATGAAGTAATTGACAGCTCCTCCTCTTGCCTCTCGCTTCTTGGCTCTCCGCGCCGCGCGCTTTTCGTATCTGGCGCCGAGATGATCCGTCTCAGCGTCTAGCTCGTCTTCCAGGCGCCCGAGCACGTCCTGAGCCAATCAATCGATCAATCAATCAATTTTTGATCCAATAGTACATGGGCACAGTATTTCCCCCCCCCAAATCACATTTCTCTTTTAGAGTCAAGTTCAGTTTGTCCTCATGACAACTGCTTCGCCGTTTCCGCTGCCTCTGCATAACTTCGCTCAAAAAATGAGTCATCAAGTGAAACTTTGTTGGACGAACAATTCAAAAACAGCCTGGATTTGCAAAGTTTACAGGTTTTTGGAAATATCAGCCACACAAAACCACCACCTTTCGCCACAGAAATTCAATTTGATTGAATAGGGGCAAAAATGCAATATTCAAACTCACATACCTGAATAACTGAATACACCCGAATTTAGAAGATACGGTTTTCTGAAAAAGCCTCAACTACATGAAACACGTATTTTTTCACGCGTTCCAGTCGACATTTTCACTGTTAATTCGCGAAAAAAATCTCTCTCACCTCATCCCTCTGAATCTCATCATCATCAACGATAAAGTCATCTATTCCATCGTCGCCATCGTCGTTGTCGTTATCGCCCTCATCGGTCACATGATCGAATTCTAGCCTCAGGCGTCTCCGGAGGACTCTTTTTCGGCCTCCTCTATCCTCTCCTCCTCGATCTCCTCCTTCCTCTCCATCTCCACTCTCTTCTTCTTCTTCTTCTTCTTCTTCTTCTCTTCCGCCTTCTTCATACCGTCGCTCACCAAGTCGACGTCGATGTGCAACGAGTGAATCGTCACTGAAAGAGTGCAGAATTTGTCGATGTAAACGCTGAAAACCCCGACATCAACATTAATTGCAGCTTTTCAAACTTTGAGAGTATCCCGTTAAACACGAAAACACAAGTGTGTGTCTCAAAAATTCCTGGAACAATAGGTTAAAATTAATTGAAAAAAAGTTGTTTAATGAACGAAAGCCTCATTTCAGGAATCTTCGCAGACTTTATTTTGCAGCCGACTCGTCACCTTGCTCAAAGCAAATTTTACTCCCATAATTTCCCACACTACATTTATCGGATAAACTTTTGCGCAGTGAAAATGTGTAGTTACCCAATTTCAAAAGTTTCTTTCGCGTGTGTGTGCACGAAAAGCATGCCTTATGTTTATGAAATTCATGTCATTATCATGTATGATGGAAAAAAAGAAAGAAAGAAAAAAGCACGAGTTACAGTATCCACTAGGGTGCGCAGAAGGATTCAATTTCAAAAAAACTGAGATTCATATCTCCCTTCACACCTGATAAGCTGATTTCCCAAATTCGGTGTTCCTAGCTTCAAGGCAGAGCGAGATATGATTTTCAGTTTTCGGTAAATAAATCGCTTTTGCGCACCCCCTAGTATCTACACTCACCTCAAGCTACCATCATCCTCCTCCTCATCTCCTCTTCTCTTGCCACTATCACTGCTGTCATAAGCGCCATATCCTTGATCGCCATCTAGATAGACAACGATCCAGAATTATAGATAATCCCAGAATTATACATTCTAGACAATCCTAGAATTTTTTATTCTAGACAGCGATTGGCACGGTAGGGACTAGAATCAGCTATGTGCTTTCGTGGTGTAATGGTTTTGATTTATGACTATAAAGCACACGTCGCGGTTTCGTTCCCGCCAGCTATTCGAAGTTTTGTAACTTTCCAGTAGCGTTCCCTGCCCATCACTGCTTCTAGACAACCAATAATTCAGAGTGATCATTTTAATCAGCGATTTTTGTGATATTTTCTAAGTGTCTCCTCGGGTAAGGCTCAAAACGCGCACTGCTTTGTAACTGGATGAACTGGATCGTTTCAGGGTGTTTCATCCTATTTTGGAAATGTTACGATTCGATATCTGTCCTTATTTTTACTTTCGATTCCGATGGAAAAATGCTCACTAACCACCATAATCAGAATCATCTTCGCTGTCTTCTTCTTTCTCGTCCACATCGTCTGGTGGATATGGACTCTGCAGTAAAAGAGTAAAGTGCACACGACTCATGAGATTTCCTCTGTTCGATCAATTCCAATCACTGGAATTCAGAAAGCAGTGCTCCATACTATGGTGATCGGTTTTGTAACAATCATCTTGGTAGAAATCCGGACTGGAGACTCATAATCTATTTTTACTTTTTCCGCAGTGACTGTAGAGAAAGTAAAAAGAGAAATTTTTATACTGTATTCGAACCATCCATCATTTCGGTGCGATGAAGATTGATTGATTGATTTTTGTTTGCAAAAGTTCTCATTACAAACGCTTGTCGTCTGATTTCCATGAATCTAAGCCCGATTATCATTATCGCTTTTCGTCACCTTGATCACCACTGACCAAATCGATCGCCGAATCTTTCTCGCCCTCGTCTGGATCAAGCTCTGGCAAGCTGTGAGCGATGCCGAGTTCGATGCGATCAAGGCGAGCTGCGAGCTTCTGAGAAAAATCTTGATGAAATGATGATGAGCAATTTTTCAAGTTAAGTTCCCGTGAATTAGGGAGTAAATGTTGGAAACCTGCAATCGATTCAATCAATTTATACTTTCAGACCAGATCAGATCAAATTGATCGAGCAATCGAGCGAATATTTAGTAAAAGGTAAAGTTATCCGGAATCAAGCGCTCCTCGCTGCCGGGACTCGCCGGTAAGGCCAGCTGTTTATTTGAGTATTTGTTTATTTGAGTATTTAGTACCTGATTGATATTGATCAGTCCTGGCAGATCATCTGGCCGCCTCTCTGTGCTCAGAAGCTCGTTAGCGAGTGTAGCCAAGCCGGCGCGCCATGCACGTCCTGAAACATAGCGTTCTCTCTCTTTGATGAAATATGGAATTGATGATTTTTTCCAGGGTTCTTTTCAAACTGGAAAAAGAGGTGGTGGAATTTGAAATATTTTCAAATTCTCATCTTTTGCTAGATCTTAAAAAATAGATTCTGTTACTGTAAAAAGCCTCTTCTTGCTACGGATCCATAATTTTCCTCGTTTTGCATAGTTTGATAATGGAGAAAAATTTTGTTTTGCATAGTTTGATAATGGACAACGAAGATTCTCAAAAATGAAAAAAAACGGACCACTTCGTGCTTCTGCTGGTATGAGCTTGAGCAGCATTACTGGATGCAGATTGAGCGTGTGCAGAGATGGCAGAGCAGCGATCAGAGGGAGGAGCAGAGAGCGAAGGCCAGCGATTGTCTGGAGTTGAGAATCTCTCTCTTCCCTCTCTCCCCTCGTTCTGGGCACCAGAAGCATTGCTGGATGCAGATGATGAAACCCAAGGCCATGATAATGGTCTGATTGTAAGATTATAGCGGAAGCCGTATTTTGCCCAAAATATCGAGATACGATAACGTACTGCAGTAGTGTTACTGACCAATTCAATTGCCTTTCTTCATGAAACTTAAAATTCACCTCAATCTTGCCATTATCTTCTGGTAGCATCATTAGCGACAGTACTTCAATTTGCTGCGTAATTTGCGTCATGAATCTGAAACATTTCCTCATCAGGAGTATGCCTGGTAGGGTTCCGAACCCAGGTTACAACGGCAAAATTTTGAAGTTCCTGAAACCAAATATATTTGCGATTGCACTGCATCGGTCTGTGAGAGATTAGAATAAAGGCTATATTCAGTTATCCGTAAGGTACCATTATCCGTACGTCAAATATGCATTGGATTACGGTAGTTTCAACGTACGGATAATGGTACCGTACGGATAACTGAATATAGCCAGAATAAAACCTCTCTTTAGTTCGGAAAAATTAGATAATTCAGTAAAAAAATTAAAATATTTGAAAACTAACGGCTTTTCTTCGCTCGTTGCTCTGCGCAGATCTCTAGCCTGTTTTCTGCTCACTTTGCAGACTCTCTTGACGAATCGCTCAAAGATGGGCACGTTCGACACCTGACAAAAGATGTGAAAAAATAAAAAATAAAAAACTACTCAGGTCACCGCCGCTAGACTACTGTAACGCAAGAGAGAGCATGAGGCAAATCGCAGAGACGTGACTGAAAATCAGTTACTACTCTGCCTCTCTACTTCCCCTACTCTCTCTCGCCTTACAGTAGTCGAGGCGGGGACTAGAGTACTTTCACTCTACGAGCTTACATTCCTGGGTTTTCTGTAATTTGACTGTAGGATTCCTTTGAATGGCGTCTCCAAGAATCATATCCGGATTCCGTCATTTTAACCTGAACACGGAGTATCCGTAGATTAGGCATAATTCGCCTTGAGATGGAATCTCCGCCATCGAAGAGCTCAGAGCACAGTGTTCTGACGTAGGCTGAGCGCTCCTGTAAAAAATTAATTTGGAGGAGAGAGAGAGGGGGGAGAGGGGGAGATTTTTTGAGAAATCGATGAGATGAGATGCGTTATGCACCGTACTCATTCAAGTGTTTCCGCAAAAAAACAGTTTCGACCCTGTTCCTAAGAGAGAGGGCTATATTCAGTTATCCGTACGGTACCATTATCCGTACGTGTAAAATGAATTTAATTACGGCAGTTTCAACGTACGGATAATGGTACCGTACGGATAACTGAATATAGCCACAGAGAGAGGGTAGAGAAGTGAAGAGAGAGAGGGAGAGAGAGAGAGAGAGAGAGAGAGAGGCGGAGAGAGAGAGGGTAGAGAGGTGGAGAGAGAGTGAATCAGGGAACGATAAGGAGGCGAGTAGCTACCCTCTTCGTGTCCACTTCATGCAGATCTGAGCCAATTGAGAGCTCTTCCAGAGTTGACGGAACAAAGTATGCGAAGTCATACAGCTGAGAATTATTTTGCTCCTGAGAACCTGTAGATGGAGAATAGGGTTCCTAATTCAAGTACTTGAACTGATTTGATGCATTCCTCGTTAGATTCAAGTGTTTCAGACTTGAAATATGGCTTCCATTTCCAAGTACTTGCATGAGTACTTGAAAAAGTACTTGAATTAGAAACCCTAATGGAGAAAACGCTTGTGAAGGTTGTTGCGATGGTTTTATTCCATTGGGTTGGACGAGTTTCAACTTTTTGTATACAATTCAGTTTTGGGAATACAAGTTGTATTATACAACAGAGAGCGCGCTTACTGCGCCGCTTTGACCCAGCTCAAACATTCCTCTCAGCCCTCGACTATCAGTACCCCAATTTTTTTCAAATTTTTTCGGGCTTTTTCAAATGTTCAAAAACTCACATCAAGATTATGCGTGACCAAACTGAACTTTTTTAGCTGCAGGCAAGTTGGCTTTCGAGATCTGCCCAGATCTGCAAAGTCTGTCTGTCTGTTTGTCAGTCTGCCTGTCTGCCTGTCTGTGCCTCTTTGTGCGCATTTCATAACTTCCAAATATCGTACACTCACACTTGACATAATCCACGAAAGGCTTCACCATGCCGACTATTCCATAAGCGATTTCGAGCAAGACATCAATATTTCGCATACTAGGCGGCAGCTGTAAAGATTTTTACTTAAAAAAAAAACAAGAGTAAACGAGAGTTTCAGGCAAAGAACTTTTTCCAATTTATCAAAACACGTACAGTAACTTAATATATCCATTTGGTGACACTTATTTTTAAGGAATCTTCCGAAAAAATCCTCGAGCCGCTCCTTCATAGGAAGCCCAATGTCAACCGTATACCTAGAGCTAAATCTGGAGTTTGGCATGTTCACAAGGAGTCAATACTTATCCAGTCCAAAGAGTTACACTACCGCAACAAGTTCTTGAGAGAAAACTTATCTATCTATTTCAGCGGATAAAGATACAAGTTATTTTATGGAAGACATGGCGCCTCCTTTAAACGATAACAAAAGTAGCGAATTTGCAAGCTCACTCCGTCAATCTCTCTGAAGAAGCGCTCTAGCCACTCCGATGAATCGCAGTCGCCCTCGAGACGTAGCTGCTAGTGTTGTTATAACGGGACACGGGATTCCAGTTTTGTTTCAAGTCCCGTTTTCGGGCAGTTACTTATACTTATACTTATACTTTATCACCATCATAAATACAAGTCATACAACACAAACGATGTTTACTCAAGACAAGGGGGTTCGATGGTCACCGTCGCTTTCGCGTACTGGTTTTGGTTGTTCGTTTTTTGTTGTTTTTCGGTTAGGAATCATATCCGAATTTGATTAATTTGATTCATTTACATTTATCAATTTTGGACAAAATAAACTCTGTAGCTGTTACAATTGTTTTCTCGGGCATAACGCATTTATTTTGTCCAGAGGCCGTATGCACCAAACTGTTAAACGCTTTTCCACTTACTGTAAAAACGTGTCCCGATCATTTTCGGATTTTAGTTTGATTGTTATCTGTTAACATCTTGTTCAAAAGAGAGTTCGAAACATACCAAAACTTTCCAGGTAAGTGTTGAACGTTCTGGGAACAATTTAACAGCAAGTGGAAAACCATTTTACAGTTTGGTGCACACGGCCTCAGATATTGATAACTGTAACTTCCCCCGTTTTCGTCCCGTCTTTCACGGGACTTTCTGCACTACTGAAATGTGGCGAAAATCCCATAGTACAGAAGTCCCGTTTTTCTGGACTTCCAGTTT
>CAVOJK010000288.1:0-28994 GCA_963695495.1 Hololepta plana | reverse complement strand
GAGAAGATCATGAAATTGTGCAGAAAGAGGGCGACACCTGACATTCAATCATTTCTGGTTTTCTTTTGTAGAAACAACAAAAGCTGTGGTTTCGGGTAGCCACCCTAGGTGATCATATTCAAACTTGTAAGCTTGGGGCTGAGGCTTTCGGAAACTTTCTAAAAAATGTTTTCAATTTTCTAATCATCTCTACTGCACATCTTTCCATACTGTTATCAGCCTCCAAAATGACATGCTTGAAAAAGTACAAAGGATTCTTCTTTTAATAGCGAGAGTTGAACTCGGTACAAGAGATACACAGCTCCATAGTATGAAACACTCTGAATTACAAGTTCTGACTATATCACTCGGTTTACAGCACGATCACTAATCAGTGATCACCGCGCAAACTTGCAAAAGAGATTTTGTCGCTGGAGGGAGTTGAACTCGGGTCGTGTAATTTGTAGCTAGTATACAAAACCACTACACTACCTGGCCACACAGTGTGATCGCCCGTGCGCAGTACGTAGTCAGCAAAGAGCACCCAGATTGCAGCGACGAGAGAGGCGAAGGAGAGGCAGAAGGCGCCCATTAGCCAGAGGCGAGCGCCTTAATTAATAATAAAAAGTCCTTATGAATGATTATAAATAAGAATCGTTGATCCACAAATTGATTTTTTTATTCAATTTTTTTCATTTTTCTTTTTCTCATAACTGCTCCTCTTTTCCCCTTTCTAAATACGCTTTTAACTCTTTTTGTTGGAAAATCCAGCTCACCTCGCACACCGAAAAAGCCTTCGTTGAGAGCCTCGCCGCGAACCTCAACATTTTTCTATTTCAAAAAAATAATTTAGACCACTTGTCATACTTCAACTTTTCCGAGAAAAAATGATGAAAAATATGCTGATGGAATTATGCACAGTCTGTTGTACAGAGATGAATGAAAATGAATGCATTTCGACATGATCGAGAGAAACTTCAATAGAAAAAGAATTCTGAAAACGGGGAAAAATTACCTGACTATTCGATATCGCATTGACCATGAACATGGCGATAGACGAAGCTACCGTGATGATGATGTAGACCTGTGTGATTAATTATCTAATTAAATTAATTTAATATGCATTTTTATTCACTAATCGGACATTCAGTGGATGATCAGAGGTTCATGAAATCACCATGTTATTGAAATGGTAAAACTACTATATCCTGATGTGCTTTCTCAGCAACTCAAAACCACACCGGTCATTGAAAATGAATTGTTTTTGGAAAAAGGTTGAAAACATCCCCCTCAGAGGGGGGCCTCTTGTTTCCTCTCTCCCATCCCCTCGGATAAATATCTTCATGAACGCGTACCGACCAAAATCCGTACGTTACGTTCTACCGTATAACTTCGTGATTTCAACGTACGGATTTTGGTTGCTACAGATTTCTGAACATTTCCTCCTCCTCCCCCTCTCTCTTCTCTCTCTCTCTCTCTCTCTCTCTCTCTCTCTCTCTCTCTCTCTCTCTCTCTCTCTCTCTCTCTCTCTCTCCTCACATTCGTCCAATCCTTCTGATCATAGACAGCGGCAGTATCGAGCATGAGCCACCAGCCAGCAAAGAAGAGGCCAGATGAGACGATTGAGGCGATCGCATTGCGCTTGCCTGAAAAAGATGGACTTTCACATTTCCGTTTCCATTTCCGATTCCTTTTTACCACTTAATTTCAAACGAAAATGTTTTGCGCCTCCAAAAATGAATTTGTACAGCTCTTTTCGGAACTCATCTGAAAACCGTCCGAACAGTTCACACTTCCAGATTTTCGAGAGCAACTTTCAGCGCGGAAAAGGATCAAAGACAAACATATTCCTCACCTTCCAGGTCCATAGCGCAATTGCAGTGAATTTGATCGAGACAGCCCGACATTCTGAAATTCGGACCCAATTTCAATTTTTCAAAATTTCTGAAATCTCCGGAATGAATAAAGACTACAAAACCAGATATTTCAAGCGACACGAACGCTTATTTACTCATCTTGAAACACAGAATGAGCACTTTCATAACATCTTTATTACGAGAAAAACAGTACAAGGAGAGAAAAAAACTAACTTTTTCAGACACGCATTTACTCGATATAGTCTCTTACAAACAAGTAATTTTGGGCACTTTTCATACTACCGAGTTGTTCTTTTTGGAGGACACGCGCACATAATCAACATTTCTCTCACTAAATCTCTGTATAATACTATATCACAACTAGTTGAGCAAGGTATTATTTGAATGATAACTGGGAGGAGGAGGAGAAGAGCGAGTTTTCAAGAAACAAAAATATTTGATACTGATAACATTCATACGCGCACGAAATTCTGATAAATGCTTACTTGCCTAAAATATCCGAAAAATCAACACTCTAGCTAATTTCATGGTTCAATCATCTGGACTTCAACAAGATTCGAATACGGTGGAAAGTGAAGATAGAAAAAAAACAATTTAACAACCCTTGAGATTTTGATTTGGACTATGAGACGACTTTTTCAAACTGTACGTATCTACAACGATGGAGTTTCTAACTATTCGAATGAGAAAACAAGAGACAACAGACTGGAGTGGGGCTTCCGCCAGCTGGGAGATGAACTGCTACAGTACGGCTACGGGCGCGGCTTAGCAATGTTACGGAAAGCTTGATGCTTAGCTTACTGTAACCCAAAGTTAGCTTACGCTAAGCTTAGCGCTAACGATTGCATGATGAGCTGCCACAGCACTTGTTCTCATCCAAGAGAAGCTCCTCTAGCGACTCTCCAGCTTTGTCCTTCTGGAAAAAGATACTGTAAATGAAATTGCAGATCCGTGAAACTGAAAAAGCTAAAAGCCGATCTCAAGGGTGTCTGAAACAGGCTGAACGAAATTTCGCATCAGTGGAAAAGAGAGCCGTAAACTCAATCCATAAGCCTAAAAGCCGGCTCCAAAAAATCTCCCACACAAACCTTCTCAACTTTCGCCAGTTCTGGCACTGCTGGAGCGTTCGCAGAGTGCTGCGAGTTCCATAGGCGTGCATAGAGTGATTCTGTGAAAAAATCCGAATTATGGTGTGCCTCGCGGCGACGTTTAGGAAATTATGAATTCAAAAAGGAGGTGGAAATGCGTAGTGCACTTTATCATCTAGATATTTTCTAGTTGGTTTTCGCGAAAACGGTTTCGACCCTGTTCCTAGACCGTTTTCGCGGCACTGGGGTTGGGTCTCATCAGTAGGTGATCCCCAGTGCTACTTCAATTTAGGGGAAAAAATGACAGAACTGAGACCCGCACTCGCCGCACGCACTACACACACCACTACCGTACCTGGCTTGGCGAGTAACTCATCGTGCGTGCCTTGCTCTGCTAGCCGGCCTTCGTGAAGGACGCAGATAGCATCAGCATCCTAGGAAATGTAAGATGTTTTTAGAGATTCCATAGCTACCGTATCCACCCAGTTATCATCAACTACCGTAAGTATTTACCAAATCTCAGGAGTACTCAGTTACACCTACGGAAATCCAACTTTGAGCCACCATCACACTACTACAGCCAGGGCTACCGTACTTTGACCGTCGCAATTACCGTATCTCAGTTACACCTACCGTAATCCGGTTCTGATGTTAAATTACTGCCATCATAGCCAAAGCTACCTTGACCGTCGCATATACCGTATCTTAGTTACACCTACCGTAGTCCGACTCAAGAGCGCCGCTACCGTACCTTGATCGTCGACAGCCTATGGGCTACGAATAGGCTCGTCTTGGATGTCGTAGCTTTCTTGAGCGATGACATGATGGTATTTTCAGTGATTGCATCGAGTGATGACGTAGCTTCATCAAAGACGACGAGAGGCGAGCCCTGCAAACAAACAATCAGAATAGTCAGCGTATAGCTGCGTATGTGCTTTGTCCGATGACCAGAGCGAGAGAGAGAGAGAGAGAGAGAGAGAGAGAGAGAGAGAGAGACACAGAAATGATCGATTCATTGCTTCCTCTCTCTCTTTCTCTCCATCTCTCTCGCTCCACAGTAGACTACTGCCATGTGATCGTAAGCAATTATAATCTGAGTACAGCAGTCAACACGCTACACTAGTCAGAACCACGAGTAATAGTTGAAGAGGAACAAACAATGCAACGGATGGAATGTAAGAAACGAACAGTTTCCGACCACATAGAACGGCCGAGACTCGAAATTGCCTAGGTATTTCTTCTCGTTTTTACTAGCCTATCATCTCAAAACTCATATTCACTTACAGTAGCCTGCCAGGCCTACATGGGTATGGTCGTTCTGGGAACATACATGGGCAACTGTCGTTCCTGGTTCTTCAAAAGGGGTCCTGACACCCTGTCTGAAAAACCAGGAACGATAGCTGCCCATGTATGTTTTGGAAGCACCGGAACACCGACAGCTGCCCATATATGCACACCACTGACACAACTGCCACACCCAACGTCAAAATTGAAAGCTTCTAATCACAAGAAAAAGCTGAGACTTGAAATTGCCAAGACACTTTCAAGTTCGTTATTATCAGTTCACAAGTCATATTCACTTACAGTATCCTATTGAACCTAGCCTAGTCCTCTGAGCCAAAAACCTACCGTAGTTCTCTGCTCGCTCACCTTCAGAATAGCTCTTGCGATAGCAACGCGCTGCTTCTCGCCGCCTGATAGCTTCAGCCCACGCTCACCAACGCGCGTTTCATAGCCTGGAAGGGCAAAGTTCACCGGAATTTAGAGATTTCCTCTGTCGCGGTTCACCGGTAATACTGGCTGCTGTCATTCTTTTCGATTCTCTCTCTCTTGCACGGCCGGTTCCCTCTTCCCTCTCCAAAATGGACCTGATTCTATTCGCCTATCGCCTATAATATGAGTCGACACCATCTAATATGGACACCATGGCACTACTATACTTCTGCAACTACTATCGAGAGCTGAACGAAGAATCCCGGTGGAGAAACGAGTCAGACCGCCTCCGGTACCTCTGATCTATGGCCTACGTCAACAATGTTATGGAAGCTGCGCCGCGCCGAGTTTTTCATCGGAGAAGATAATGTTGCTGAGACTATCCACATCATAAATCATACCGTTTTTCTTGTAGCGCATAACACAAACTGCACATCCTAACAGACACAGCCACCTCGCTCATCCGATTGTTGCGCCCTAGCACACGTCGTATACCTTGTATACAGGATTGATAAAGCGATTCCACTCCACTCCACTCCACTGGCTGCTGTCACATAAAACCGGAGGCTTTCTTTATTCTTTATTCACCACACTCATCGTCAGCAGACAAGAGAGAAAGAACTATTTTTTTCACTAAACTGGCGTGTTCTAGTTTTGTTCATTCTATGTTAAGCTTCTCGTTATAATGAGAAATGATTATATTCGTATATGAAGGACCGAGATAGCGCGAGTAGTCGTAAAAAGTGTTTATACGTAGCCTTTTGGGATCCAGTTCGCGCCGCCTCGAAGATCAACGCCATTACAGTAGTAAGACGAAAAGGAGTGAGGAAACACAAAAACTTATCTATCACTGTTCTCGCTCCCCCCCCCCCTCTCTCTTTCTGTGTCTCTCTATTTCTTCAATCTGTCTCGCCCTAGTCTGGAGTTAGTGCAAAATCAAACCTGCAGGCATATTGAGAATAGAGTCGTGTAGATCGGCTAGGCGAGCTGCTTCGAGCACCTAAAAATCAGACAATATTTTTTGAGTCGCTGAATGAAAAAGCTCTTTGTCAGAAAATGGTTGAAAAGTACGGTCATTTTTTGACAAGTAAGTGGTATTTTAGCGTAGCAAACTTGGTAATAAATATCACAGCTGAGGACAAATATAATTATATTACCGAAGATGAAATTCAGGCTAGCATACGAGTGTCTCTGGTTTTGAACTCACCGAAAAAAAAAACTACTCACCTCCTCTCTCGTCGCATCAGGCCTACCGTATGCAATATTGTAGTAGATTGTGTCGTGGAAGAGGACAGAGTCTTGAGGCACTACCGTAACCTGTTGCCGCAGTGACAGCAGGGATAGCTGAAGGACAAAATTGATTTTTATGAATTTTAATTTTTCAGTTTCAGCAAAAAGTCAGGTGAGAGTTTACTAAGATGCCCATTCAGGGGTTGAGCAGTTTCTGAACAATTTTATCGCACTGTCATTTTGATTACACACAAATTGTGCCCGAAGAGTCTTCCAAGCATAATGTCCATTCAAGAGCGTAAAAATACGCTGTGTAGAACCGGACAAATACATTTTTCGGAAAATAAAATATTAAAATCAAAGTGGAGTAACTCCCAGAAAAACCGAACCTCTCGAAGATCAACGCCATTGACTAGTACGCGCCCGCTATCGACATCGTATAGGCGATACAGTAGCCGGATTACGGTAGACTTTCTGAAGGAATGTTATTCTAGGCCCGAGTGCAAGTCGCATAACGCCATTCAATTATTGAATTTCAATAACTTGAGCAGTAACAGCACAGACAGTGCGACTCAAATCAGACGCTCAAACAACGAAACATTATGTCGAAGCGCAAATTTGTACAAGTTTTAGCAGGGAATATAATTTAGCATCAGACAAGATTAGTTTGCACTTGGAAAATGGAGAACACCGAATTCTTCGAAGATGAGCGAACCCAAGCTGTTCAGGACTTCCCCACCGACCATACTTCGAATAGTCCGTGAGAACTAGTGAAAAATTACTTGGTTCACCGCCTAGACTACTGCAAGGCGAGAGAAGGGGAAAACAAGAAACGCAAAAGCGAAACGGAGAATCAGTTCATGTCGGTATATACTGCTATGTACTGGTGAGAACTACCTACCCTCAGGTCTTTTGTGAAAGATTTTTCTGCAAGGCCTCACCCCAAAAATGAGCACGGTCGTCCCAGGAACGTCAAAACCCCCCCTCTATGGGAGCCAAAATTCGTCTCTCAGGACCCCTCTCCGACTGAAACATGTCCTGTCGTGACCCATTTTATTCATTTCGAGGTTAAAGGAGAAATCATACCGATCGTAACCTCGCTGCTGAACTCCGTTGTGCGTAACGCTGAGAGTTATGTCATTTAGCAGATTTGGCACACCACATTGCCATTCTGCTGAACGGAACAATTTGGTGTGCCAATGTGCTTATTTTTATAGTGCTCCGCGTTGTGCACAACAATGTTTAGTAGTGAGATTACGATCGGTATGATTCCTCCTTTAAGTCAGGATCCTTTCTGGGAAACAAGGAACGACAGCTGCCCGTTGCCCGTTTAAGTTCTCACCCCGATCCAGAGCCGCCAACGATAGCAATCTTTTTGCCAGCAGGAATTGTCAAATTTAGGCCATTGAGAATATTTTTGCCGTTCTGTAAAAAAACACCGTAGTCTGATTTGTTGGAAACCCATGAAAAAGAGTAATTTTCACGGAAACATGAAGAGAAAAACCAAAAAATTACCAGATAGCCAAAATGAACATTATCAAAATGAACATTGATATCGTCTCCGATCACCTGGAAAAATATCGGCTCATGTTACGCATCACTCCTTTACAACGCTTTTTTGGGGTTGTTAGGTGGCTGTTTCGCGTCGCCATGTACATTTGAGAGAGCTCGAGCAAACAGACTTTACTAACGAACAGACTGGTCGAACTCGCAAACACCTGAACCTTATGCTTAGCGCCTGGTGCATGATGTCCACTTTGAGCTCCTAAGCGTTCTCCGGAATCGACGATGAAAGTTAACATACTAATCTCTGCTTAGTTTGACGCCTGGCCCTTACCTTGAGCTCCTTAGCGTTAGGCGGATCGACAATCTTGGGCTGCAATCGCAGCAGCGAAAACATTGAGTTCATATCGACAAGACCTTGGCGCACTTCGCGATAGACAGAGCCTGTAGTGATTAAAATCTAGGTTCTGACAGTAATTTATTATTTTTGAAATCATTAAAATGATAATAATACTACTATTGTTTTGATATTTAGCGATAGACAGAGCCTACAGTGTTTAAAATCTAGGTTCTGACAGTCTTTCACATTTTCATATCATCATTATGATACTATTATTGCTTCAATGTTAATATCTTGAAAGGCTCATCCTACTGATCGTAATCTCACAGCTAAACATCATTATGGCGCATAACACGGAGCGTTATGTGTTTTAGCAGATTGAAGCACACCAAATTGTTCTGTTCAGCAGATTGAGAATTTGATGGGCCAAATATGCTAAATGACATAACGCGGCCGCCGCGTTATGCGCAACAAAGTTTAGCTGTGAGATTACGATCGGTATTTCCTTAAAAAAGATTAGATAGCGATCGCTCGACTCTTTGAGAATTATTCTTCTCCTAAAAATTCTGAGTGCACTGTGACAAGAGCCGACATTGATTCTTTTCGAGATTTTCGAAATCGTGTATAAATTCAGAGATGCCCTCAAAATTCTCACCCAAAAAGTTGAGCGGAATCGAGAGCTGAAAGAGCAGCGTATTCGCCATCACGAGATCACCTGTAGTGTATACAGTAGGTATTTTTTAGTCAAATTTTATACTGAAAGTCGGCCAGGAACGATGAACCCAGCAAGTGACCGCGAGTTTTTTCTCTTCACTTATTTTCAAAATTGATAGAAAACAATTTCCCATGCACTAGCCTAGCTCCCAACTTTTTTCTTTTCTTGAGTTCAAGCCGCAACTCAACTCCACATTGCTCGTTTATGAGTAGAAAATCGCAGACACTAACCTACTGTAAGATTGCCAGCTGTAATCTGATTAGCGGCCAGGCACATAACGGAGACAAGGCCGGCAGAGAAGATTGCATTCTGTAATGTTTAGAAGATCCTTTAGACTATCGTAACCCAATCCAAACTCGAAGATACAACTACCGTATAGGCTTTTTCAGTGCAACGCGCACTTGAACTTACATCTCTCGATTACAGCTGCTAAATCTAACGCCGTACCTGCGTAAAGTTGAGCAGTGCTAGAGATGAGGCTGTTTTGAGCGAAGCGCCCTCAAAGTCCTTCAGTAGCGCATCATAGCGCTTTGCCTCGAACTTTTCATTGTTGAAGTACTGAAAAAAGGGTTTCACTTGAATATCGTCTGTAATTTCAGAATGAGAAATATCTCTGAAATTACTAGCGGGATACGGAAAAAAGAGAGAAAGAGAAACAAGCCCCGCCCACCTTGACAGTCTCATAATTGATCAATGAATCAATCGCCTTATTGCCAGCCTCGTTATCAGCGCGATTCATCTCATGGCGGAATTTTGTTCGCCATCTGAAAGAAAATTATGATTAGGATTCAGGCACAGTTCAAAAATTTTCCAACAAAAAAAGAAAAAGAGCATAATAGTTTTTCCGTCTCAAAATTTTAATAACATCTGCTCTTGTCATTTTCAGAATATGAGGACAATACAAGTATTTCAACCATAACTAGAAGACAAGACTATGTGCCTATTGAGCTACCTCCAGTTACAGTGACCCACAGCTAGTTTGATAGTAAAAAAACAACAAATTGCATGAAAAATTGTGCTTTCGTGTGCTACTCTTGAGATCAGTGAGCGATGTCTCTGCAACTCCGTTCAACCTTACCGCTCCAATTGGCCTATCGTATCGCTACTCCGCTACCCTGTCCTACCGTATCGCTACCCTATCTTCTACCGTATTCACCTCGTGACGCCCAGCGTACTACCAGCATATACTGCAATGCATGCTAGCGTAGCAGTAGTAAATTGCGTGCCAAGAGTGTGCGAGAAGATGGCGGAGACCATGGCGACCTGGTGTGGAACATTTTTCAACGTTTGTGAAATTTTAAATTTAATTTTTTCTCTATTTTTGGTTTTTTTTGCAGAGGCGATAGCAACCTGGTGAGGATTTTTTTCAGTTGTTTTGAGATTTCTTTCCAATTTATGCTTTTTCTCGCAAAGACTATAGCGAACTGGTACTTGAACATACTGTTTCTTGGTGTTGATCACCTTTTTCAGACAAGTTCGCCCCTGATTTCATTCTGTGACGCAACTCAACATGCGCACGAGTTTTTTAAACATCTCTCAAAGACAGTGTTTTCGGCATCTTCACAAATCCCCCTCACCCTCTCTGATTCTCTCACTATGTCTGTCTGTCACTCTGTCAGTCTTTTTCTGCAACTTTGTCACTCGATGTCACTCTGTCACTCGATGTCACTCGCCCACCTCAACAGCTGTCGGAATGACATTGAAGATGAGCGCACTCATGACGAATGACATGCCTCGCGTGCCGCGATCTGAACAGATAAATCAATTGCGCTAAACTTTCCGTAGCTCGTAACTCAAGAATCAGAAGAAAGAGCATAGAAATGACAACTGTACTTGGAAATACTAGAACAAGGTTCACACATGGCTCACGGGTTCAAATCCCGCTAGCGAGAGACATATTTTTGCAGGTTTCGAAAAAACATCGAAACAACGCACCAATAGCCTTGGATAGCGCGCCAGTTTGTCGATTGAGATGGAAGGAGAGATCGAGTGAATGTAGATGCAAGAAAATTCGCCTAGCAATTGAGCGAACGGAGCCTTGAGCTACCTGAAAATTTTTCCGGTTATTTCAAGCATGCGGATTCTATTAATTTTCGTCCGCTGAATCAATCTTCTTCAGCTCGCACATACACAGCCAAATTCTTGAACTAGCCATTCAACAGAGAAAAATTAGACGCTTGAGGTTCTTCGAGGTTTTCATTGCCGAGTGGGTTAGTAACGATGAGAAAATACTGTACTTGGGCCCTTTTTCGTGAATTACGCACTTTGGCGAACTTTAAGCTACTTGTTAAGCTACTTGTTGAAAATACTACATAGTTCAACTTCTTCTCTCAGTTTTTAGTTTTGTAGAGTAACATTAACAGTTCTCATTTCATACCCACACACACTACACGCGCTCTGCCTCTGCTGGGCTTTCTTCAATTTTCGGCTTCTTGTAATGTCTTCTAATGAGACTGTGAGAAACATTTTCCAAAAATTTTGAAATCTGTTGGAGTTAAAGACACTCTCATAGGCAAAAAACTTTAGCCTTTTAACATTGAAAGAATGCCAACTTCATCCGTTTCAGCAACTAAATGAGCCCGATACCGGTAAGAAGGACAAGTTCTACAGGTGAGTTATTGTTTTTTAAAAATCTGAACAACTGAACACCCTGTCATTCGAGTGCTCTTCGATTTTGGGATACCGTAATCAAAGCTGCCTTACAGGCCTCCTCACTATGACCTCACATACTGGCACGGCATGCTGCCTCAAGAGGATACTGTAGAGATGCTCAATGTGAGCGCAGTGTTTCTTCTTTCCCTCGAGGAAAAAATCCTTTATTTACTGTACATATTTCCCATCTCATTATGTCATTGCTGAGATTAGACCCCTACCACGGCTCTACGAGCTGTCTTGCATTTTGATCCTACTCGATATCCGTTGGATATTAGAAGCTAATCAATGAATTTCAGCTTGAGGGCGACTTTATCATTCGCCACGACACTGATCCCGCGCACGCCGGCAAGATTATCATAAGTGTGCGAGTTGGCGATAATGTAAGCTGTGCCAGTGTTTTGAGAATTTTTCTTTTTTGGCAAATTTTTTTTACTACCAATTCAACATTAGCAGATTTTCCCAAGCTGACGGTTCTTCAATATCAATTTTTCCTCACACCCCGATTTTTGTTCGTTGAGTTTTCGTGCCTCATCACTTTTGCATCTGACAGTTTCTAATTCTGAATACAGTGTTTCAGCATTCTCGTAATCTTGTGAAAAAAATTATACAGATCGAGAACGTCATCATCGAACAGCGCAATGGCCGCTTTCTCTTTGGCGATCGCGAATTTTTGACTGTGCAAGATGGCATTACATATCATCAGGTAGGCCCCCTCATGAGACTTCGATGTTGATACCAGAGTGCCACAGTAGTCCTAGGATCAGAGATAGTGACATTGGAGTCATCCGTAAATTCCAGATTCGCAAAGTGCCCCTCGTAATGTCCGGCTCGCGCACACTTATTCTTCTTGATCGGCCAATTAGGCGAAAGTGCTGGGAGCTGCGCCACTCACAAGTTTCACTCAAGAAGGTTCACCAAATTAGATTCATCGCTTCATTCTTTGATTTCTTTGCTCAAGAACGCGTTACTTTGTGTAGCGCATAGCGGCTATTTTCTACACTACCAGCTGCTAAATGTTTTTTGACAGTTACTCGCGCTGATGAAATTTGAAGAAAAAACATCCTACACAGGAGCTCGGTCGTGGCTCTTACGGCGTCGTCTACCAGGGTGTTCTGACAATCAACAAGCGTAACATTGAGGTGCTGTTTTATACCGCTTGTACTTTAATAAGCACCTTTACACCCCGGAAAGATGAAACTGGGTATCTATCCCAATACTATCGATATATTTGAACATCAGGTGGGCGTCAAACTTCTGACAGACTACTCGCTCGAAAATGCTACGGCACTATGGCGTGAAGCGCGTGTAATGCAGGTATGTGCAAGGAAACATCGAAACTAAGAACGAAACTGTATTCTCTGATCGAATCGAGGATACTGTATCCTCGGATACTAACCCTATTCCTCATTTTCCGATCGCATATCATGGGAAAGATAACCTCTCCAATCGTCAGAAATACAACAACAAGTACGTCGTTCGCATGTATGGCATGTGCAACGAGTCGGAGGTATGTTGTTGCTGATTTTCTGGGGGAAAACTTCATGACATCCGCCACGGTAACTGTCTGACTAACCAGCGTGAACACGAGACTCCGTATACCGTACCCAGAGCTACAGTATCTCCTTTCAGCCCTATCTACTCGTAATGGAGCTTGTACACGGCGGTGCACTCGATCGCTTTCTCAAGGATAACACATTCGCATCCATCTATCGACGCACGCAGCTGCTTCATGAAGCTGCTATGGTATTTCAATTTATTCTAATTCTTCTTAGGCAATCAAGCCGCACTTACGCGAGAACGGAGCCTGAAAGGAAGCACGTAAAGTGAGCTTTGGTTGGGAGAGTATACACATACTCAAGTACTGCTCTAAATATAACTAGGCTGATTTTTAGCCAACTTTATGGAAAGTTGCCCAGGGCATGGAATATCTGCACAACGAAGGCTGCATCCATCGTGATATTGCTGCTCGCAATATTCTGATTGGCAGCTGCGCCAAGGTTAGTCGCTTGATCAAATTTGATCACGAAAATCAAAATCCGAATCAGTGTTGGACCTCTCTGATCAGTCTGATCTCACTGATCTTACGATAACTAAGTTATCGATCTTGATCTTGATCTTCTTCTGATCAGGTGGCTGATTTTGGCATGACTCGCGCAGCTCTGCGCTACAAGATTGATACGGACAAGCCGCTCAACTTGCGCTGGATTGCTCCAGAGGTGTACAAGACGAAGACTGTCGGCAAGGTACTTTTCTGTTGTCTTGTGAACCTTCCATCTCGAAGATACAATGTTGTTCCACCCAGGTTTTCGTAGATTTCCTCAGTTCGTCTTACTCCAACTTTCACGAACTTTGAGGGGAAGTATCACTTGAATTTCCATTTTCAGCAAACTGATGTGTATGCTTTCGGCGTCACAATGTTCGAGACGTACTCCGTGCCATATGTGACACCGTACAAGGCTTGGGATCCAGATACGGTATGTGTCTCTCCATCGTTTTTGGGCGTCTGATGTCGAGGCTATAGGATACGATAATCTGTCACATCACCGATTATCACATCTACAGTAGGATACGATTATCGATTGAGCTGCTCCTGATCATTCTCTTGACCTGCAGGTATACGATCGCGTTATCGAGCGCGGCTATCGCCTCAAGCCGCCATATCTGCTCATGGGCGTTAGCGAGATTAGCAGATTGCTTCAGGTGCGATGACGTGATCGATTTATTCATCTATTTCTTGTGCTTGTTGTCTTTATCAGTTGTCGTTGTCCAGATACTCTAATCACTAAATGTCACATTGGGCAATCGAGAACTAGCTATCGATCCCGCTTCTGGAGCTCATCATTATCCACACGATTTAGTGAATTCAAAATCTTAGCAATTTGTCGATTATCGATATTTTCAATTAATCAATTTTCTCTCGTCAGGAGTGCATCGGCGATCCAGCATCTCGCCCGACATTTAAAATGATTGTCGTCCTCCTTGCTGCTCAAGTCAAAAAGATGGCACATGATCACAATCTCAGAGCTACTGTTAGTTTATTTATTTATTTATTTAGTTGTCAAACTTTTGTCTTTTCTTTTCTTTGTTTTTCTTGTCTTTTCTTTGTCTTTTCTTTTTCTTTGTCTTCTTGTCTTTTTTTCTTTGTCTTTTCTTGTTTCATTCTGTTCCTTCCGAACGCCTGCAAAATGAAATTATCTCTGTTCCAATTCATTTATTCATTTTATTTTATTCGTCTCTGTTCCAATCTGTTCAAATAAAATGTATTTCGCGTCTCCGTTTTCCCTATCCTACCGATTTTCAAATATCAAAAGGCATGGGCTATAAACAGCGCAAAACTTTCCTCACTGTGTAGCACTACTCTACGAACAAAAGCATGTAAAAGTTTCTCGCTGTTTATCGATAGATGCGGGAGCGTAGCGAAAAGGACAAAAAAATCTCAATAATAGAAACCATAGAGTCACCGCTGAAATTTTTCACGATAGCTTGAAGTAAAAGTTGGTGACGCCAAACCTCATAGCAAAAAAAAACATTGCCATTTTCGAATAAAAAATTTTCCAATCACATTGAGAGAAAAAATAATTTTAGAAGAAGGTCAATACCTCCCTGCTCAGGTCAATATCGAAGAAGTATTCAAATTCTCTGAGTTCGAAGCCGATGATCCACATAAGCTGGCGGAGAAGGACAAGCAGACACTTCTTGCTCAGGTTGAAAAGGAGAGAGAGAGAGAGAGAGAGAGAGAGAGAGAGAGAGAGAGAGAGAGAGAGAGATGTCCACAATTTTCAGCAAAATGGTCGACGATAAACCAGCCCTTGTTCAAGCCCACCTGGCTCTCTTTTCATCGACCACACTCTACATAGTCTAATCGAGCCTCTATACTTGTCTTCTGTATTTCCTCTCTATCTCTCATAATTATGTAAGTGTTGGCTCTCTCCGTATTACAGTACTGCTAGTATTCATATATTGATTGATCACGAGAATCATACTCGGAGTAGTACAAGTATGATACTCTCTATATGTGTGTCTGGCTCGCCCTACGTTGTATAGTATTAAATTTTGATGTATGTGGCGCCTGTTACGCTAGAAATGTGTGCGCAGGCTGGAATAAAATAGTTTTCATGTACCGCTCGATATGCAGAAAAATGGAACCTGTGAATTGCGATTGTTTGAACTCACGAAGTATGTAAAATTAAAAAATGGTAAGGAATCTTGTTTTTTGCGAAAGCTTGGATCAACATACTTTGAGCGACGCAAAAGCAACACTTATCGAATTTTTTCTACAATCTTTTTCGCTCATGAAAATGAGTGTCTTTGAAAATCAAATTGATTAGCTGTTAAATTTACTTGAGACGCCATTTGGTTTACATATTCCGGCATCGTTCTCGCAAAACATGCAGAGTAAAGCAAATCACATTGGAAACTTCCTCGCTCGCATCTAGTTCTAATCATTCAGAACATAACAATCGTAGCAGGAGACGATGCAAATTTGCCCTATGCCCATCTATTATCCATCTACCCCATCTACCATCTATTATCTATTATCGGCTGAATGTAACCAGTCACTTCCCGGGGAAGTCTTCCCCCCGGCTACACCCAATCAGCTCCATGATAAAAATGAATGAAATAAAAAATGATAATTTTTTCCCACCTTGGCAAATATTGCATTGCGCAGCTCATTGAAACCTGCTGAGGAGGCTCGTGCGATACCATCTGAAAACTTGAAATTTTTCATCTCTTCACTGAAATTCGATGCTCAAATCGAGCTTTTAGTCAATCCCAGTGCAGTGTTTAATAATTTAATGATTACTGTTAATTTTTTGTTTTGCATCATGTACATACGACTCATTTTAGCTACAGTAAATGCAGTAACTGGACTACTGTAACTGAACTACCTGATACTGTGAAAAATCGAAACTCACACGCAATGATGAGCGAAAACCCGACAGTTGCGATTGCGCTAGCAGGTGAGTCCATGGAGAGCTGGACATCTTTTTATTGTTTTCCGAATTCAATCTCGATTCGAACCCAAGTGGCACATAATGTAGCAGAGCACGTATAAAACAAAGAAAACCGAATTCACCTAGTGGCTGTAAAACCAACAGCTACATGTTACTGTAGCCAACCATAATACCGCTTAAAGTATAATCAGTGAACTAATTGAATGTAAATTAATAAATGAACAATGAATTAATTAAATCAATAAACTCACCTTGAATGACTGCGGCGCCTTCTCGTTGTACACATTGACAATGTCGCGGAAGATGAACGGCACGCATACGTTGAGCAGCTACGAATGATTTTTTTCATTATCCGTAAACGAATCAGCCTTGTCAAAAACAACCATTTTCCGGTTTCGAAATTCTCTCAGAGTAGACAGAGTTGGAGAACTTGGAAGTATTGTTTTCTCATCCATCAAGCTTGTTTCCCACTTATTGTTGTTAAGAGATACAGTCCGACTTCAGTTCCTATCGGAGTTAAATTCTGCGAACACACTTTGGCAGCAACTAGAAGCCCGAGCGCTAGCAGAACTCTGCGACGGAGATCTGGCCGGTCCTGAAGTTGAGAAATTACTCTGAAATTCAATGTCCATTTTTATTTGCAATAAACAATTTCTCATACCTCATTGATGATTTGCCCATCACTGTTGCGGCTCCCACACTTTTCCATGTGGTCTGTTGCAAGTTTCTCCCATTTTGGAGGACCATTTTTACTGAAACCCTAATGAACAATTTGAACGTCAGTCCATTTTGCGCCCCCTCAACACAAATTCTGCTCCTCGCACACCCCTGGTCACTTTGTTTTTGTATTCTCTATTTCATACTTTCATACTTTCATACTTTATCACCATCACAAATACAAGTCATAAAACACAAACGATGTTTACTCAAGACAAGGGGGTTCGATGGTCACCGTCGCTTTCGCGTACTGGTTTTGGTTTGGTTTTTTTTTTGTTGTTTTTCGGTTAGGAATCATATCCGTATTTTGGAATCGGTTATCAGATTGTTGATATTTTAAATATTATTTAAAATTATTATTTTTAAATTATTTAAACTTCAATATCGAATAAAGTTTCACCTTTGGCCATGCTAATCTCAGCAGCTGTTTAATCAACTCTTTATTCGATAGCGCCGTTTGAGCATTGAGAGGCACCTGAAAAATCGTAAATCAATCATCTTGGAATAAACATATAACACAGTGATCCTATCCAAAATAAGATTTTACCGCTAACATAACCATACTTTTTCGATTTTCATGAATTTTTAGCAAACCGATGGAAGATATACTTCACAACAAATTAAAATAGAGAATTATTTACGATATAACAAGTCTTCTTCCGATTTCTGATACTCAATAGTTGTTGTTATTGGTAGAATTTCTAATTCAAGTACTCTTTCAAGTACTTGAAGATGAAAGCCTTGTTTCAAGTCTGAAACACTTGAAATGAACGAGGAATGAGTCAAATTTCTTCAGGCACTTGAATGAGTACTTGAAAGAATACTTGAACTAGAAACCCTAGTTATTGGCAGCTAAATGCAACAAAACTTGGGAAAAATGAATCCTCTTGTCTAAGTAATCAACTTAAAGAGATCTGCCAACGTACAAAGGTTTATTTTGATACAAATTGATAACATTAGCTGTTGTCATAGCTACCTTCAGCAATACCTCACCTGTGAAGATGCTCCAGGGTGGAAGCAGCTACGAAATGGCACGCGCGTGATAGCCTTCTGAATAAGAAAAATGCTTAAATAACCACAATAATTAAAAATACAGTAGATATAATATTGAACAGGGAATAAAATATTTACTATAAAAATAAATACCCCAGCTCGAAGCAGCGTCGCACTCTTTCGCAGCGTCGACAGCTGTCTGACTGTCGTTGAGACTGCTTCGTGATGCTAAAAAAGAATTTTTTTGACGTTTAAGGAGTCGTGAAACCATCATTGGAGCTCAGAAATAGCTAGAGCTCACCTTTAACAATGCGCATGTTATCCTCGATCCTACGGCATACTTTGGAAGACTGAGCATGATTATCGGTATGTGTGTGCTTGAAAGACTTGGCCGAGATTCTATCGCATTACTGAAAGAGCGCACAAATTTCGACAGTTGAGAAAGTGATAAAACTAGCTACCAAACTTTACAGTGAACTCGCTTATTAATATAATAGTGGTGTGCCGGAACGAGACGAAATACTACTCTCTAGATACGGCTTGTTTAATTTCATTGAGAAGTGGAAAAGCTGGCGAAGCGACTATATCTCACTTCCACGCAAGTTAAAATAGTCTGGGCCACATTTAAGTAGATGAGAAACAAATGAATAGAGAAAAAACTTGATCAGAAAAATTGCACACGCTCTTCGACAAATTTGCGCGTGTCACTTTGCGATCATAGCCTACGGTAGAACCACTAGACGACTTCGATTTCGCACAATTTCAACATTGCGATTTCGGGTTTCCACCGGAATCTAGTTGGTTCCCGTTATAAAGACCTGAATTCCAATGCTCCAAAAGTGGATGATCGAAAAAAATTTTCAGATGTTGCCATCTATCAGTCGAGTAGGGCCTCGGCTGCTGCGAGCTTCTTCGGCAACTGCCTCTACTAGCGAAGTCTTGCAGCTGGCGAGGTTTTTGGTGTTTTTATTCCCGTTCAGACTCACTCATTCAGACCTCTACATTTTTTCTATTATTCTCAAAACCGTGAAAACTGCTCCAGGAGAAAATAAAATGAATTCGAAGACGATCATTGATATAATGGGGTAAAGAGGAGTTCGCAATAGCAGCGAATTTGATAAGGCCACAAGATACCGTTTAGAAACACGGAATAACATGGTTAGGTGAACCGAAAAATATAAAAAAATGGATATATTCAGTCGCGAAGCACACAATACATTCATCAACTTTGTGCCGCACCAAGAGGCCTGGGTTGTAGAGCGAATGGGCAAATTTCACAAAGTTCTCGAGCCAGTGAGTTTGTTTGTATCCAGTAAAAATTTTCAGATGAGTAGATGTTATCAGGGGGTAGAAATACGGGATGCCCGTTTTGAGGCTACGTAAACTCAAGCGAAATAGTGAAACCCACATTCGTTCATCCATCAGTCGACAACTAAATGCCTTATGAGACCAATCCAATTAGCTCTTCTCATTACATATCACCCACTCATTTTCCACTATTTTCATCGTTCTCTGCAGTTATCCAACGAGAAACTTAGCCATTATTCACGAAGAAGTAGAATTGAGTTGTACAGAAATTGACACAAATCGATATTTCAGGGTCTCAACGTTCTCATTCCCATAATTGATCGAATCAAGCACGTGCAGAGCTTGAAAGAGATTGCTATCGAAATTCCACAGCAAGTAAGTTTGGTTATGTTCAGAAATCCGTAGCGACCAAATCCGTATGTTACTCTCTACCGTATATCGTCGGGATTTCAACGTACGGATTTTGGTGGATTCGGATTTCTGAAGTTGACCTCCTGAAACAAAACAAAAATGATTCGCTTATTCAATCAAAAGTGGTAAACTACAGTATCTGGAGAAACATAAGATAAGATATACATTCCTAGATTTTGATTTCTTAACATCTTATCTGGAAGATAGCAGGTTCACAACTAGTTTTGGCAGTATGAATACGAATCTTTGCACAGGGAGCCATCACACTGGACAACGTACAGCTGCAACTCGATGGAGTACTGTATCTGCGAGTTTTTGATCCGTACAAAGTGAGAGGCTTCGTTTCGGCTTTCATGTCCATGAGAGAGACGGAGAGAGAGAGGTAGAAAGAGAGACAGAGGGAAAGAGAAACAGAGAGAGACAGAAAGCTTCCAGAAAAAATACCCTATAGTTGAAGAGAGCCAAAAAGGTGAAGAATCTACAATACCAAAGATTCTCTCTTAGACTAAGAGTCTTAGTCCTTGGAACTACCTTGAAAAAATTTCTCAAAATTCAAGCTAAAGGTTTCTAGGCTTCCTACGGCGTGGACGATCCTGAATTTGCTGTTACGCAGCTTGCTCAGACGACTATGCGATCAGAGGTGAGCTTCTCATTAGAATTGATAGTGGCTATGATCTGCCCTTATCTGCATTAAAGGTAGTGCAACCCGAAAACGCGGATGAAGTATCCTTTCAAAGGTGGTGCAAACTGAAAACCTAGCCGTACGGCACTACTTTGAAGGTAGTGCGAGCCGAAAACCTAGCCATACCGCTACTTTAAAAGTAGTGCGTTCTGAAAATCTAACCGTACCACTACTTTAAAGGTGGTGGCAACCGAAAAATGGACCGGAGGACTCCTTTAAAGGTCGGCAAAATGTCGCTCGATGAGGTCTTCAAGGAGCGCGAGCGCCTCAACGTCTCCATCGTAGAGTCAATCAATAATGCTGCACAGCCCTGGGGCATCTCGTGTCTGCGCTATGAAATTAGTCAGTGTATAACTACTCAGGTCGCCGCCAGACTACTGTAAGACGAGAGAGTGGGTGAAAATGAGACACTAGTAACTGATTTAAATTTCACCACTCCCTCGTTATACAGTCGAAAACTTTTCTGAATTCCGTTGTTGAATGGAAGCCATCATAGCCGCCCTTTAGGTATCCCCCCTGTGTTTAGCGATTTACTATACGATATATTGTATACCGTATCCCCCGCATAAGTTACCGCACCTCGCTTACCGTATCCTCTACAGGAGACATGACAATGCCAGCCAAGATTCAAGAAGCGATGCAGATGCAGGTCGAGGCTGAGCGGAGAAAGCGCGCTGCTATTCTAGAATCAGAAGGAGGTGTGTCCAAAATTTTTCATGATTTATGTTTCAAGGCTAAAGTAACTGGACTACAGTATCCTTGAGATAAGGGAAAGGAGATGAAGTACACTAGAATAATGTAGTGGAACACTGACTCCCACGCTATTCGATCCGATCTTTGGGGGGGTGCGGTGGAGTTTCAGTGATAGATACGGGATACTGTAATACCGTCCAGAGCGTCGTACTGCTGTCTGAAATACCGTATAACGATTTTTTCAGAGCGAGACGCTGCAATCAATCGCGCAGAAGGTGAAAAGCGCGCTCGAATTCTCGATTCAGAAGCAAAGGAGGCTGAGCAGGTTGATAAGTAAAACTATTGATAAGTATTTAGTTTTTTTGTAGTTTGAAAAGTTAGACGAACCTTTCGTGATTTCGAGGATAAATGCCAAACAAGGGACCTACAGATACGTGATTTGTGTATCACAGCGTGAGTGAGAGTAGTTATGAATTTCATACAGTAATTTGTAGTACTTACTGTTACTTCGATTGATAGAAAGATAGGCAACTATGTACTCCTATAGTATACCCAATAAGCTTGACTTGAAAACACTAAAACGGAACAATCGATCGAAATTGATTAATATCAGGTGAATCTCGCGCGAGGCCGTGCTCTGGCTATCGAAAGACTTGCCAAGGCGCTAGAGACGAGCAAAGGAGGTGAGCATATTGGGCAGTCACATTTATCAATTTCTGGACAAAATAAACTCTGTAGCTTTTCCAGTTGATTCCTCGGGCGTAAAGAATTCATTTTGTCCAGATATTGATAACTGTAACTTCCCAGCATATTAGCACAAAGTATTCGTCGCTAGTCTTCAAAAAGCTCTCCTACAAGTTCCTGGAAGGTGCCATGAAATTAGCTTGCTTGGAGCAAAAGTAGCTTCTTTACAGTAGTTAGGGGTATGTAGTTTTCGCCGACATTTTTTACTGCACTTATCACTGGCTAAAAACTATGTAGACAAAATATACATAATGAGCTTCGAAAGTTCGAA
Organism: Hololepta plana; assembly: GCA_963695495.1. Classification (NCBI taxonomy): domain Eukaryota; kingdom Metazoa; phylum Arthropoda; class Insecta; order Coleoptera; family Histeridae; genus Hololepta; species Hololepta plana. The sequence goes on along the minus strand of CAVOJK010000288.1, from coordinate 7,120 downwards.
AAATTATAAATTGTAATAATTAATCTTTCTTTTCAGAGACTGCCGCGCAATTATCACTGGCTAAAAACTACGTGGACGCATTCGCTGAGCTAGCCAAAGAGGGCAATACGCTGATTGTGCCGGCAGAGGCCGCGCAGCCAGCTGCTATGGTAGCTCAAGCGATGGCAATCTACAAGAATCTGGGCGGCAAGAGGTGAGGCAGAGAGAAATTACAAAATCTATAATGCACCATTTTGACCTAGATTTTCTTTTTTAAGTGATTTTTCAGAGGGAGATGTTGAGAGTGAAAGGAGAAATCGTACCCATCGTAATCTAACAGCCAAACAATGTTGTGTATCGTTCGGAGATCGGTATGATTTCTCCTTTAATGCGGATACTTTGATACTTTCGAAAGGATACGTGGTGATCGGCCCACCCACTATAACTATGCTAAATTTGCTAATAAAAGTAAATTTTGAGAATTAAGTTTAATTTAAACTTTCGATAGTTTAATTAGTTAATTCAATTATTACAGTGGCAGCTCCACGGGTGAGGCGAGCGGCAGCAGCGCATGAATTTGCTGTTATTTATTGCTAGGTATCTTATCTTATCTTATCTCATCTCATGTTGTTTTTTTGTTTACTATTTTGTTTCGTACCTGCCCCTCCCCCTTCCACATTTCCTAGTTTTAGCCAAAGCCTAGAGCATGTCCCGGTCCTGTTTGTATAGACGCAAGTTTCTTGTGAGCTATGATGAAGAGTAATAAGACCATACTTTGCTGGCAAAATTACAAGTTGGCGGTTACGGTATCACCACGAATGTTACGGTAACGACGGATAGGTTAGCAACCAGTGAGATTGGTATTATTCTCTTGAAAAAAGCAGGAAACATCGAGAGATATACTTTTTTGAACGATTTTATCCGATTTTTTATGATGCTGACAAAGATATGACAGCGTATGACAAAGAAACGGAGAGAGGGAGAGAAAAACACGAAAATGCGAAAAATGAGAAAATTAAATACTATGAAAGCTGCATGTGTGTATGTAAAAAGCTGGAAGCTAAAGAAAAGCAAAGGGTAGTAAAGTAAGATAACCCCACGGGAGTCTCTTCGTTGTACATCATTTAATTGGCGAATACCGCAAAGGAGAACACAAAAAAGTGTGTGCAAGAGAATCGATTTCTTCCTTCTACAACGCGTGAAAGCTATCTTTTCTCGTTATAAAACTTTTGCATTATTGCTTTGTTGCGTGGAAAAATAAGAACCCAAGAAAAGTGGGAAGTTGTGCTTATCGAGTTGGCGGTGTTAAAATCAATTGTTCACAAAAAACCGGGAAACTAAAGTTTGCTTGCACAATCAAGAGTCTTTTTAGTGAAAAGAAAAAAAAACTAGTTGACATTATGGAATTTTCAAGTTTTCAAATTTTGAACAAAGCTCATATTTTAGAGAGAGAAAAGGAGAGTGTCTGCGTAGGGTACAACAATGAGAGAGAGATAGTGAATTCAATCTCATTCAAATGAAGGTAGCTTGTATGGAAAAATACCGGAGTTTAAGTGGTTCTTCTTAAAAGTAGTACAGAGAGAGAGAGAGAGAGAGAGAGAGAGAGAGGAGCGCGATGGTATCTTACATTATGCGAAAAAGTCAACCTCTCCAAAAAAATTGAGAGATTTTCATGTGCGAATCTTGTGTAAAAGAAGAGTGGAATCTAGTTTCAATTTTGTGCAAGCTATGTAAAAACAATCTTATTGTGCTGAATTTGCCGTGAGAATTTTGTAAAAATTCTGGAATGGTCAAGAAAAAATACGCATATCAAAGGCTGAAAAGGGAGACAAAAACTGACACACAAAAAGATACACACAACAAGCACGCACTCTCACAGTGTCTTTTTACTATATTCATCTTGTGTCTGTTCGAGCGACAAGCTAGAGAGCTACCGTAGTGGGGTTACGGTAGTCTTCAGAGCTACAGTATCCTATGAGGCTTCGCCAGGGGTTGGAGTGGGCGAGGCGCCAGCGCCAGTTGGCGTAGCGGAAGCGTCCCTCAGGGCAAAGAGAACGCCCTTGTAGGTGATGCCATTAATTTCCATTGAGACGACCATGGATGAGTCGTGAGGATCATTTGAGCCTTCTGAAAAAAAATCGAATTTCAAAAATTAAAAATTAAATTTTAATTATTAAAAAATCAGCTGGTCTTTCCCAAACAATTTTGCCGTTCCGCGCTGATGACACAGTACACGAATCAGTACTACCTTGCCCTTATCGAGTTCAGATCGTGTTACAGTACTCTTCCTCGCCCACTTCCTACCGTACCTTTCTTATTCGACTTGATCTTGAGTGATGCTGATGGTAGTGATAGCGGTACAGATGGGCCCATGGATACGGTAGCTGTCGCTGTGGGACCACTAGCGCCAGCGCCAGAGCTACTGCCGCTGGCGCCATCACGCTCAGAGGAGCACGAGAGGCGTGAACGTTTGGCGCCTGCAGAGAAAATCGATCATGATACAGTAACCCACTTTCAGTTTTTTTGCCTCAAATTGAGCTAACACCTACGCGATTTCAAGTTTCATATACATCATTTGAAAACGATAGGTAAGCTGCATGAATTGTTGTTTAAGCACGTTGAATACACAAATTTCCAAGATAAGTGCACTTTCAGTGAGTAATTTCACGTAGTCTTTAGTAGACTGTGTCGATTTACCCCGGGTTTACCCAAAAATCGACAAGAATGCACCGTGCTCTGCACTTCGACCCGGGGTAAAACTGTTTAGCAAGAAAAGTACATGGGTATACCCACGCTCCATTTTCCATTACCCACGAATTACCCGCGAATTCGGCCTCTCTCGTTCATTTTTCGTGAGAAAATCGAAGAAAAACATATTTTCTGATGTCTTGAGGAGCGCTCTTCGCATGGAACTATTCCATGGGCCTATTCACGTCATTATGCGTGTTTTCGTGGCCGTTTGAACCATTTTTTCCGCACACTCAAAGTTGAAGATCTCGTTAAGCTCTACACTCCAGTATTTTTCTCAACTCGATCCGATCATTTTTAGCCGAGTTATGATCAAATGGGTAATTCGCGGGTAATTCGCGTGCTTACCCATTCTCCGTGCTTACCCACTCGGTGCAAGCACGGACCCAGTGCAGACTGAAATGGGTAAAAACTGTACCCGTGCAAATCGACACAGTCTAGTCTTTAGAGACTGTGTTTCGATGCTCACCGGGCTCTCCTGATAGGCGCCCTGCAGCGCCTTCAGAGGCGTGATGATGATGGTGATGGCCACCACCCATGCTGCCTGGTAGACCACCTGGAGAGAGGCAGGATACGATATTTGGGTTGAGTATACGGAATATGTATTCGCAACCAGCGCACCAAGCAGCGAGTTAAAGATACGTGAAAATCGCTAACTCCATTGATGCTACTCGAAAGAACCACTTCAAGTTTGTCCAAAAAATTTAAAAAACTCCTAATCTCTTCAAAGTAGCTATACACTCTACCATATACGCACCATACTTTCACAACTAGGAAATAACAAGACTACACACCCTCTGCTACCGCTACTCTACTACTTTTGATTGCAAACGATCGATTTCTCTAGCTTTTTAGACCGAAAACAGTCTTCTGGGGTACTACGTTTGAGAGCGGCGGTGACCCGGCCTCTCCGGAAGTTGATGATACTCACCATGACTCCGTCCGGGTCCTGAGGAACTTCCGGCTCCGGATGAGCCAGAGGGCAGGCCGCCGCCAGATGCACTGGCGCGATTGAGAGACTCGAGAGCGGCTCTGGAATGGTGAGAATTGAATCTGTTTTATTTTTTGTTTCTTTCCGCTTAACCAAAAATACACCGTAAGAAGATGAAATTTTTAGCAAACCTTTAGTATACAATACCATGCCACAAGCCAACCCTACCGTAACCGAGGCTAACTTAATCTTAAGCATACGCTACCGTAGCCTAAGCGAATCATACCGTACCTCTGAGCACGCTCCATGTGCCTCTGCTGCTCTGCAAACATGGCCATTTGCTCTGCGCGATACGCTGAAAAACATGTATGATTTTCTCATACTTGCACGGACGGGTACTGTAGGTGACTATACTACCCTACTACCCTAAGGGGGAAATCGCTACCTTTCATATGTGATCGTGTTTAGAGCAGAGACTGTATGTGAGTCGTACTCCACATCCAAGAATCCCAGAAAGTGACCTTCAGAAATGATCTCTGATTTGCACTTCGGTGCTCAAGGTCCCATATGATCAATAACTCAAGGATTACGGTACCTGCTAGAATATTATTTGCTGGCTGAGGCGTGCCATTGGGCGAATGAGCATTACCATCCATTAGGCCTGAAATTCGAAATTTGATGCATCACTAGTTTTCCTAGAACTACAGTATCCCTCGCACTTGGCCTGTTCTATCCTTAGAAGATATCGATAACAATCTATTCTATTCCTCTCAGGCATCACTCCATTTCGATCAGGAGAAAACGACGATGCTCACTACTTCCGCAATCTGTATTCCTCCACTATGCGTACAAATAGGCCCCACACCTAGGCTCCTACCGTACTATCAGAAACAAGCCGCGCCCCCAAGCTCATCTCGTACTCCAAGCCCCGCCCCCATCTCCTCACCTCCAGCGCCGAGGCGCCCGAGTAGGCCTACAGCGGCAGCCGCCGCTGCCGCTGAGCTGGCGCCATTGAGCGGAAAGAGCGGTCCTGAGGGAAAGACTGAGTGAGTGAGGTGCTGAGCACCATTTATTTTATATTTTTTCTAGTGATCTGCAAAAATTCAGGTTGGTGGATATCAAACATCCAGTAAGCGCACAAATTTTTCAGTTAAATTTGCATTGAGATTCGGGAAAGGAATGAAGAGAGAAAGTGGGAAAGAGATACGCTAGAGGGACTGAGAGGGAGGAAGAAAGAGAGAGAGAGTGAGAGAGAGATAAATAGAAATAGAGGAGAGAGAGAGATAGAGAGAAAGCTACCGTACCTCCAAGTCCAGCGCCTCCAGGCGTGCCAGGACCTCCCATCATGCCTGGCAGATTGCGTCGATTGCCTTCGCGGAAGACTCTGCAAGAGGCTGTTCTGAATTATAATCACTTTTCATCACTTATTTCAGCTCATAATCATGGTAAAACAATTGAAACGACCACAATTGCAGGCTGTTTCATGTCACAATTTTAGAGCAAGTTTTAAAAGGCAGAAAAGCGAGACTGATCTATGCGTGTTTCTCAGAGAAAAAAGTTCTGTTACAGAAACAAACATTTTCGTAACATCTCTGGATACTGTAGCCTCTACAGTACCCTTTTCCGAGAAAATTTGGGAAAATATTCAAAATCTGACCTTCTGTTGCCATCAATAGCAGTCTGTAGATCGTGTGGCTGTGAGAAGGATTCCTTCTCGCACTCGTAGTCATAGAGATATTTTTGATATTGCGTACGCAGAGTGAAGGCTGCAGAGGTGATCGAAGAGGGCAGATTGAGGCCTGCAATTGAATACGGTATTAGAGGGAGAGAAGAAAAGTGGAACTACGGTTTATACGGGTATGTGTGGCTAAAGATCGCGTAACCGCTGCTTAAGGCGCTTAACGATGTTTAGCGCTGACACCTTAGTCTTGGATGCTAAAAAGATGATCACAAACGTTAACGCTAAACTTGATTGGCTAACGTAAGTTAACGTAAGTTAACGTAAATTGACGTAAGTTAACGTAAAATAACGTAAATCAACGTTAGTTAGCGTAAGTTAACGTAAATTAACGTAAGTTAACGTAGACTTAAGCGTACCCTTAGTAATCTCGCGCCAGAGCTTCTTGTTGATAATTTCGACAAGGCCGCCATGCTGTACGACGAGGCGATAGAGCTCATAGAGATCGAGCACTTGCTTTGCCATAATAGGAATGCGCGTGACAGGCTTGCCTGTAGTAGAATTTTCCTTTAATTTTTTAATCTTTTTTAAATTTTTAATAATACATTTAATTCCATTACTTAATTTATTTGACTGTCACGATGGGACTTGAATGTGAAAAAGGGAACTCGCTCTGCATGGAATTTGGCAAAAGCAACCAATTGTGAGCAGAAAGCTCACAATAAGCTGGAGGACAAAATCTACAGTATACTATTTCATGCTCTTCAGAGACTCTCGCACTGAATCGAAGCTGACTTTTGTATGAGCCGGGAGAGAGGCGAGGGGGGGAGTCGAGAGAGATCAATATGAAAAAAATCTGACCAATTCTATGCATAAAGCTTAGCCAGTCGTCGAGCCACTCCTTGCGCACCTTGTCATCCGAGAGCTCGTAAAGCTGCAAAAATTGTAATGATTTTCAAATAAACTTTTCGCTTTTTCCATTTGTCTAGCTCGAGAATCAAGAAAAAATTTCTCGAATTCTTTGTAATCAGAGAGCTCGAAAAGCTGCAAGTAATTTGATCACTTTTTGACACTATTTTTTACATTTACTCAATTTTCTCTTCAGTTCAATTGTTCGTAAACTCTGGGAAAGCTAAATTTTTCACGGAGAAAGAGAATTTTCTCCTCGACTTCTCTAGCATGTGTATTCGCGTTACTGGCTTCTCTGAACCAGGTCTGCATTTTGTCACTTCATTAGTTCCGATAGAAGTTCCTTATTGATTACATTTTCTGCAATTACTGTATGCGATGCTCTTCACATTCGACATAATACTGATGACATAAACTATACGTTTGAAAAACTTGTAGTCAGAAAAGACCCCTCTTCCCCTAAAATAGAGCTGAATTATGAGTCTTGATGAGTATGTAGGCCTCTCTCTATCTCTCTTTCAGCGCAGTGACGAAGTAATAGAGAGAGATAAGCTATCCTGGGAATTCGAGGCATGGACCCGGGGCCTCTCATTTCGCATCCCATCTCTCTCTCTCTCTCTCTCTCTCTCTCTCTCTCTCTCTCTCTCTCTCTCTCTCTTTCTCTCTCTCTTTCTCTCTCCCTCTCTCTCACTCTATTCACATCATCTCATCCTTCCTCCATTACCTTCTTCAGCCTCTAAGTAGAAGTTTGGATGACTTTCGTTTCTCATCTCTCTCCTCTCTCGGTCTCTCTCTCCCTTCCTTCATTCCGCCAACTCGCTTCACAACGCTAATTCGCTCATACTAGATGAATATGAGAGAGAGAAAGGAAGTCC